>CAIGRL010064824.1:0-10489 GCA_903798325.1 Fraxinus xanthoxyloides | reverse complement strand
TACCTTTCTCCAGAACAAGTCCGAGCCGCTCTACTTCGGTACTTGCGAGGTAGTTGTGGGTAGCACCAGTATCCACCATAGCCCTGATGGCTTTCCATTGATCTTCACATCAATGTACATTAGACCTTTCGTTCTACAGATGCGAGCCTTTGATTCTTCCATCTTTGGCTCTTTCGAGGGAACATTGTCCTTTTTAGTAGCTCGGTGTGATATGGTATTACACTGATGTGAGAATGTACCCACTACATCCTCATCCTCTTCGGAATCAGTCTCGCCATGACAACTAGTTTTATCCACCACCTGCTAGTTGACAATATGCATTTACCATCCGTTTCTGAGGACACTCCGCCACCCGATGGGGTCATTTACATAAAAAGCACATCAATTTAGGAGTGACGTCAGATCTGCCCCCGTTTCTTTTCCTTTATTCCAGTTATTACTGGTACTGCCGTAATAGTTTCCTTGACGGTTGTTTTGATAGGTTCCTCCCTTATTTTGAGAGTAACGCTCCCCCCATTTGAGTTTGAGTTGGGTCTGTAAGGTCTATTCACATTCCAATAGATTGATTATTCCTTGAAGGGCAATCTTTTCTAGATTCTGACAGATAGTCATTCACACATTCGACGACTCCCATTGCCGTGCTCAAATTGGTAACATTCTGTCTCTGAAGCTCCGTGCGTGTCCACAGTTTCAACTCTTCCATGAAGGTGAATAGCTTGTCTTTTTTCGACATATCTCGAATATTCAGTATATGTCCTGAAAAGACTTTCGCGTATTCCCTGATGGAGCTTGTGTGTTTTGGTTCTCGTAAGGCATGACGTGCCTCATATTCCACATTCNAGTTGGGTCTGTAAGGTCTATTCACATTCCAATAGATTGATTATTCCCTGAAGGGCAATCTTTTCTAGATTCTGACAGATAGTCATTCACACATTCGACGACTCCCATTGCCGTGCTCAAATTGGTAACATTCTGTCTCTGAAGCTCCGTGCGTGTCCACAGTTTCAACTCTTCCATGAAGGTGAATAGCTTGTCTTTTTTCGACATATCTCGAATATTCAGTATATGTCCTGAAAAGACTTTCGCGTATTCCCTGATGGAGCTTGTGTGTTTTGGTTCTCGTAAGGCATGACGTGCCTCATATTCCACATTCTCTGGGAAGAACTAGGATCGGATTGCTTCCTTGAGAAGATCTCAAAAATTTATTCAGACCCTGTAGGCCTGAATATTAGCATACTTCGTTCGACACCATAGTTTTGCATCCCCACCAAGATAGATAGTAGCTGTTGTAACCTTTCTTGCTTCGTCATTAATCGAAGCCGCAAGAAAATACCGTTCCTTGTCGAACAAGAAGTTCTTAATTTCTTTAACATTGCATGCCCCTCCGTAAGTATACGGTTTTAGAGTGCTGAGCCTATGCACTGGCTCTTTGTGCGGTGGCTTGCCCATTAGCAACCGTGCATTAAAGAACTAGCAATTGAGCTTTTAACGCTTCCATTTCATTCTGTAGATCAAGTATGATAGCAGCAGCTTCAATCAATGAGGAGTTAGCCATTCGGCTCTCGTCCAGTTTGTTGTGTAATTCCCGAATTTCTATCTCTGCCACCTCGACCTTTTCTTCGAGGTTCTCCATGGCAAAGCACAACCTAGTGTTTGTCACATCAAGCACATCCATGCGCTGTTTCGTATTCCTCTTTTGAACATCTATCACCTCTGTAGTGTTCGAGGAATTTGAATTTAGATCCATAGCTTTCTTATCGAGGGTCTTGAGCCGCAGCTATGATACCAACTTTTACGGGTTACCTTTCTTTTTGACGCAAAAAGGGATATCGTGCAGCAGTAGTCTGCTCCGCTAGACTACCTTCCGCCTTCTCTCGGTCGTTTCGAGATAAAAGAAAATTTGATTACAATTTATAGAAAGCTTGCAACATGAAATTGAAATACATTGAACATAATTTGATCATTGATTGCTTGAAAGTTAGAAATTACAATAGATTGAAAGTAGGAAATTACAATAACTAGTGTATAGGGCAAACATTAGAAAGCTTGAAAATGTTTGAAAGACTAATATCCCCTATAATAGAATTCGGAACAAAAATCCAAGCGACGAGAGTAGATTTTTAAAGTATCTAGAATCATATTTTTCTAATTTCTAACTATTTTACAATTAAAATAATAAAATATTTACAATGTGAAGTTAAAGTTGGGCAAACTGCGGCTGCGATAGGGTCACGAGACTTAAGTAAAGCTGCGAACTGTGACGCTCGGACATGGTCTAAGGGCACCCGCTTGTGCAAATTTAACTGGCTCTATGACTTGATATGGTGATCTAGGATTTTTTGTGAATCCACTCATACACATATTTTGTTTACATTTTCCATTGAAAAAAAAAACATTTTCTTTAATTAATAAAAATAAAAATATATTTCTTCGAGAATCTATTAAGAGGCAAAGTATTGGGATTTTTAGTAAGAAATTCATTTTATCACACTTCGCAAAACTGTCAATCATATTAGAGGAGGAAAGTTTATAAATAATATAATATAGTTTTGTTCTATTTTTTGTGTTTCAATTATTTATTTTTCATAAAAAAATAATAAATATATAATTCAGTATCTAAAATATAATAATTAAAAATAAAAATAAAAGTCAAACCCGCCCCGGTATAGCATCCCAATGTCCCGATTAGCGTAGATGCCTCACTCATGACGGATATCTATGGGGCTCAAGTTTTACCTGGTAAATTGCCATCCCTATCAAGCTTTCCTCTTCCATAAAACTACCCGAGAAAAACTATTTTTTCCTTTCCTCAGTTGGCCTTTCTAATTAAATTTTCTCATACAATGTTGAGAATAGTACCTGAATAAAAAGATACTATCCACATTTCAATGATATTCGAATCAAATCGGACTTATTCACGTTAAAATTTTTTTGCACTTACATTATTTGTTACCTTTTCATTTTGGATTCAAACTGGAGGCCCATTTTCCAAAAAAATATTTTTTAAAATTCTTTTTTAACTATATTTTTTAATAAAATAAATATTATACATAAATTTAATATTTTTTTCTACTTTTAAGCGCATATTTTATATTCTAAAATACTTTCTTCTTCTAAAATGGGGGCTAGGCAAACTCTTCACGTCCTCGGTCCTACATTTGTTTGGATTTAAAAATAAAAAAATTGGTTTACTCGTGTTGTCGGTCAAAACTTCAAGGTTTCCTCCTGTGCAAGACAACCTATTAAAGACCTAAAGCTATAAAAATCCCCGAATGTCATTCCCCTGCTCAAGGAAATTCAAAGATTGAAGGTTTTGATTCGAAGGATAAACTAAATCGAAAAACGAAGCAATGGCAACAATTGAGAATGAATTGAAGCAGAGGCTAGAAGAATTACAAAAACAGCTTGCGAAGAAACAATTGTTTGAGGGATCGATTTCCACCATTAGATCTCTCCTTCAACAACACTATTCCTCTGCTTCACCTTCTCTTCAACAATTGGTATTGTTTTTCCTGACCCATCGGTTTTATTTATTTTTCCTTTGTTTCATTATTTTATCTGTTTTAAAATTGGGTCGGATAATTGATTGAAATGTTACGAGTCTTACGTTGTATTAATGGAAATTCTTCATGGAGTTGAATTGGTTTGATCCATTTGACGAAATTTGAATTGATGGACTAATGTTTGAATGAAATGAATTGTCCACGCATCTTATTTTAACTATTTCGGTTACTTGTTGAATTGGAGAATTATGATGTGAATTCCTGCGAAGAATCAAATTGCTTTCTTTTTTTGATATATAAATTCAAATTGCTTTCAAGAAAAAGAAACAAAATAGATTAACATGTTGAATATTTGAAAACCAACATTAACACATTGTTGATTGATTATTATTATTTTTTAATCCAAGTTTTATAATTTTTATTCACCATGGACGAGCGAAATCATTTCTAATCTACATATGATATTTTAGTAATTTAGAACTAAAAAAACCTTTTTTTTTTTTTGGCGAAGACATGCTAAAAGAGGTGGAGATAGATCAAAATTAACATGGTTGAACTGAAAGTTTAAATTCATTGGACTTTGAATAAAAGTGCAGTCATCGAATGGAGTATAAAAAACATAAATAGCAATGTGCCAACATCAAGTCCGTATGGAGTAAAATATGGCTTCTTCTACTTGTTCTATTGTATGGGAACGGAATATCTAATGATTTAACAGACTGGTTCCCTCCATGAAGTTGTATACATGTTGCAGGAAGAAACACATTTTTTAAAAAGAATTATCTGCATGATTGCAGTTCTATTCAGTTATATGTCGAGTTGCAACTATTTTAAAGGCGAGGTACACTTCTCCGGGATTCTGGAATGCTGGGCTAACACTTTTCCAGGAGGCTGAGCGGTTGGTCTCTAATGCTTCTGAGCGAAAACACTTACAAATTTGCATGACTCAGGCCCAGGAGCAGTTGGGTGAAGTGCAAAATCTTTTGGAAGATGTGAGACCCTCACAAAATCGGAGAGGTGAATGAATACATTAGCTATGTATCTACTGCTCAATTACTTTTGTAGAATGGAATTAACAAATATATCACAATTCAGGATACCTATTTGAAGGGCATCTTACTGAAGATCCTGAGCCTCCGCAGCCTGATTGGTTAGTGCAAGCAAACTTGCTGACAGCTACCACTACCTTATTACATGGAGAATCTTCTGGAGGTGAAGCTGGTAGTGGCAACACATTAGAAGGTGCTGCCGGCCTAATTGAGGAGATGGTCAATAGACTTAATGATATTGTGCCGGAGGTAACTTTCTCTCTTTTTTTTTCTACCCTGACATGGTTTTATAGTTTTCCTCTTCAAAGGCCTTGTAAAATGTCTTCTACTAAAATATATACTAGCGTTAGCAGTACTTGTGCCAATAAAGAAACTTGTTTCTTTTACTGTCATTTTTTGTGCCCCGATGATTTAGCCAGCCTCACATGTTTGTTTTCTGTTGATAGAAATATCATCAGACTTTACAATATAGTGCTAGAAGTAATTTCCCGTGTATTTTTTACTTCCCTGATATAGTTATATGATTTTCATACTTCCGCTGTCTCTAAAATGTCGTTTACCATATTACTATTGTTTACAATATGATCCAAGGTTTACTGGATTTACTGAGGCTTATAGCTCAAGGCCAAGCCTAAGGGTGACTAAGCTGTGCGTTTGTTAATCTTTCCTTTTAAATGCTGTTGATTACTGCCCATAGCTTTTTACAGTTTTTTTTTAAGCACAATTGAAGCCTAGAACGTAGAAAAAGAGAATTAGACACTTGAGAAGAGAGAAAGAAGCAAGCGTCCCAGCCTTCTACTGCTAGGGTGCGATAAACCCTCTCCTAAGTGACGTTACAACTTTTTAGTCGCAGATGGCTAGTTACAATAAACGTACAAAACTAACTTATTAGCTAGTGCATGATTGTCAAAGCTTAAATTAAAAAAAATACTTTTTTTTATAGGACCTACAAATTACTACTCACTTATTATCCACACATTTTGTAGGATCTACAACTTATAAGCATTTAAAAATAATTGAAGCTTTTTCCAATCATGCACTTAATTCTTTTCTTTCTTCTATACTTTTCTTCTGGCTGTCCTCCTGTTTATTTTCCTTTCTTCTGTCTTTATATGGAAGGGGAAGTGGAATGAATTGAACGATTGCAAGTGTCGGATAAGGGTTCAAAATGGGAAGAAAATGAGAGTAATGTGAAGGATGGTATGAGAATCAAATATGCTTATAATTGTAATATCCTATTCGTAGTGATGATGTGGGAGACCTGTAAGCTGTTTAGCTGTAGTAATGGATTACAATTTTGTTATGCGATACTAATTTGTTATTTGCTACTTTATAGATCTTTTTTTATGTTTTTTGAAATGGATTTCCAAGACGGTTTGTGGTTTATAACGAGTTTATTTTTGTATTATTATATAGCTTGGCTTTGCTTCACCAAATGCCTGTGTTTCCCGATTGAGTGTTCTACACATTGATTAATACTAATGTTAACAGTATTTTATGAGAATAATGAAACTTGTTCTTTTACTGTCATTTTTTCATGCCCATATTATATTAGCCTCACATGTTTTCAATTATAGTGGTATTTTGAGCAGGATAGGACAATTGGAATCATTTTTCTTTTATTTTCATTTTCAATTGACTTCATTTTTCTCTTTTCTATTGTGTATGGCTGCTTACATTCTCAAAGATGTGTGTGGGCATGCACTTGGTGCAATGGTGTTTCAGTATGATACGATCTGTCAACTTTAGTTTACTCAGGAAGATATACCTTTTCTTGCCTAATTCAGTCATGTCATAGTTTGTTATGAATCTTACTTCATTGTTGATTGGTTCAAGATTCTGGATACTGATGCTGGTCTCCCTCGAGTACCACCTGCAAGTAAAGAAGTGGTGGCTAAGCTTCCAGTTACTACTGCTACAGAAGAAGTGTTGGTGAAGCTGGGGGAAGATGCCGTTTGTTCCATTTGCCAGGAGAATTTGGTTGTAAACGATAAGATGCAAGAGTTACCTTGCAAGCATATGTTTCATCCTCCTTGCCTTAAGCCATGGCTGGTAAAAGATTTGAACTCGTTCATAATAAATTCCACTATATGCTGCACAGATGTTAACTTGGATAGTTCTTTTTCTTAACTGAACAGGATGTGCACAATTCTTGTCCAATCTGTCGGCACGAACTGCAAACTGATGATCATGCCTATGAAAGTTGGAAGGAGAGGGAGAAAGAGGCCGAGGAAGAGAGAAAAGGGGCAGCAAATGCCGTTCGTGGGGGTGAATACATGTATGTGTAATTGGTAAATGCTTATTTTGCTGCGGTCGTCTATATGGACTTGCTTCTTTCCTTAATTCTCATTATGGTTGGAATTAGACCCTTAATGTTTTGATGCTTGATGGATAGAGAGGGAATGCATTTGCACGATGGTGGCTATAAAACTCATCCTTCAATTTAAAGGGTCAATGAACCTCATGTTGTCACAATCATGTTACTTAGCCTAGGTTTGGTATGAATTAAAATTTTGATAAAAAATCAAGTTAAAGTCAACAATTAATTTTAATCACACAATTCCATTTTCAATCACACATTTTAATTTTTATCAAAATTTATTGAAAGTCTGATATTTAGCTTACACCGAATAGGGATTTTTTTTTTTTTTTTATTTAACCATGCGCAATGTATCTATGTTGGCTTGTTAATGCAAAATGACTTGGTTTTATACGGCATAAATATATTTGATTTGGGCATAAATCATTCACTTTAATTGTACTAGAAGATATAATTTATGAGTTGCTTGATTGCTTAAACTTACACGCTGTGTGTGTGGTACAAAGATGTAAATTGGGTTGTGCTATTATTTAAGGCATTTGGATGAATACCTAAAATGGTCGGTGGAGGAGTAAATCCTTTTCCATGTGCCTAATAGATCTATTCTATATTTAGCCGATTAAAAATTATATTTTTAATAGATCTTGATCAAATATGTGATTAAAAGTAAATGGATTTTATAAAATGTGAATAAAAAACGAATTTGAATAAAAACGAGTTATAAAAAATTGTAGCCAAAAAGAGACTAACATATGCTTCTGCTTGTATTTTTTTTTTGGTTTTTGTTCTGTTGAGAAGTTTTGATTTTAGATTTTATACAAGTGATGAATTGCAAAGGTTAATTCCCAAGAGGCTATTTAAAAGTGAAATGCGCATAGAGTATATTCTTTAAATTATGTTCACAAAGACTTTTCAAATTAATATTTAAAATTAGAGAATGAGTTTGTCTTTTCAAATTTAAAGAGTCAAAATGTCAAATCATCCCCTATAATTAGGGTTTGTTTGGGTCAGATTTTAATCTAATTGTAATCTAAGTCAAGTGAAACAATCAATATCAATCACATCTTTCATGAGGACGATACAACTAATGGTTGGTATTGCTGTCCAATCCCTAGAGTTGGCCACCAAAAAGTGATGGCGTGTGAAGTAGGGAAAATGAAAGAAGGCAAGAAAATATGAAAAAGACTACAAATCAGTGTAGGAATGGCAAGGTGAGGAAATATATGTAATAATTTTGTTGCTTAATTTAAGGAATTTTTGTGTATAGTCCCTCATAATTCGTAATTAATGTGAATTATTTTTTATTCCAATAAATTTCTGTTTACTTTGCATGGTGGTGAGTAATTTTCAGATTTCTATTTATAACTAGGTAGAGGGCCTAATTTTAACTCTATTGGATCGCACGAAAGTATTGAGATGCTGGGTTTCATAACCCAAAACTTCAAATTCCTTTCATCCAATAAAGTGACAAAAATTTGTTACACTTTGTTTATGTAGGAGTTCTTTTGTTAATTGTACTAATAGAATGACCCAACTAACAACTCAATACAATTTTACAACATAGTGACTCGACTAAGTCAAATAAAGGTATTGATTCCTAGTTACTATCCAAGAAATAAAAAACTGTTTAATCTTGATCAAATCAAGATGAGACACCGAAGTCGAGTAATAGAAGTATAATTTTCTTATGCCGTTAACTCCCACTCGAGTGATGGCACCAAGGGTCGATTATTATGTTACATGAACATAAAAACATTGATAAAAAGTTTCTCCGAAAATTTCAACAATACTTTATTAGTAAGCCCATGTTTGGTATGTATTAGATTTTAATCCAAATCGAAATCGAAATCAAAATTAATAATTATTTTAATCACATATTTTAGAAACCTATAACTTTTCAACCACACATTTCATTAATTTTTATCAAAATGTACTGAAAATATGATTTTAGCCCATGTTTGGTGGTCTTTATTTCTCAAAAAAATAATAAAAAAAACAATCTTTTGATTTTTATTAGAATATGTGATAAAAAAGTAGGAAAATTTTTTGGATTGTAAAACATTTTTTAGTGTGAATATGTGGTTGAAAACAACAGAAAAAAAGAATTTGAAAATAATAGCCATCAAACTGGAAATTAATATCCACAAGGGCTAATTTAGAGATACCTCAACTTGAGTAGTTGGATGCACTTAATTTGTACATGTGCACAACCACACATCTTCAGCCACATATTTGTAAGTCTTTGGCTACTTATTAGATTATTGCTGCAAACAAATGATGTATTTTGTATAAGCGACGAACATTCAACATGCTTCTCTTTTTTTAATCATGTTCATCAATAATGTTCGACCTAACATTTTGAACAAGACCTCTGAACTTGTACGGTTACATGACAATAATAGATGTGACACGAATAGAATTATAATAAATTGTCACCATAACGCAAATAAAACTTGACCTGTATTAGTGTGTATCTTTAGCTTGAAACAAGACCTCGTATAGGTCACAGTATAATAATGCTAATAGTAAAAACAAACTTAGGACATGGATTTTCTTATGTCTGAAAATTACTTAAAAATTTGGCGTTGGCAAGACATCACTTAGTCTAGATAGCCTGCTGGGGGTACCTGTCAAGGCAATCAAGCCATGGATTCCTGGACGGCTTCCTGATGCGACGCATTGATCGCCAAACAGCGCTGTTGCATTTAAAACCTGACCCGAACGCCAGTTGCCAGACACGGTCCCCTCGTTTGACTCTCTCCTTCGCCTCAAGATATGCCAGTTCGTACCAAATGCTACTGCTCGACGTGTTGCCAAAACGGTGCAACGTAGAACGGGATGCTTCAAGATTCTTTTCGCTCAGTTCCAGATTCCTCTGCAGCTCATTGAGCACTGTTTTGCTTGCGGCGTGCACACAGAAATGCTCGAAAGCAAGTTTGTAATCGGGAATGTATGGCTTCGTTGGCTGGGAATGCGCGCCATTACCGAATAAGAGCCTCCATACAAGCGTGGAGAAGAATAGGAGTTGCTCTGAAATGGGCAAGACAAGGGGTCCTAATGTTGTGATGTTAGTCTTGAGTGCATCGCCACCAATTTCTACCAAATCTTTGCTGACCTTTAATCCCTTGAACCTCTCACTATCTTCTTCTTGATGGATGCACCTGATCAATTATACACAGTTAAGTAAATAAAAAACTTGTGCAAAAAAAAAAAATGTAAAATGTATTTTTCTGTATTAAATCACTTCGCTTAAAAATAAAAATTAATAAACAAAGAAAAATTTATTTATTTATTAGAGAGAGACATATGGGCAGACTTAAAAATAAGAATTATGTAAATAGGACATCAACTATAGGTCGACGTCTTGTCACACCTATCTTGCTTAAGACTCCATACGAACCCAATTTATTGATTTTATGTTCAGCTCTACGAAAAACACACACACGAAATCCCTAAAAAAATTTCTTGATTCGATGTCAAGAAAAGGATTTTTTTTTTTTTTTTAATATTGTAATATAAATTTGCTCATCATAAAAAAAATCAACCTAAATCTTAGCCCCCGTTTGGTATCCATTTTATTGAAAAAATGAGTGTTTGAATAGTGTTTGATGGAAGAA
>CAIGRL010064818.1:0-11409 GCA_903798325.1 Fraxinus xanthoxyloides | reverse complement strand
AATTGAAATAAATTTCATAACCAATTGTAAAAAAAAAATTCACTTTCATGAACAATTTTTATGTAAAACGAAGTCAAACGAACACAAAATTTTGATGAAAAATAGTTTTTTAGCAAACTTTATTATTATTATTATTATTTTTTTTGCAATGGTAACAAATTTCATAACCAATTGTAAAAAAAAAATCACTTTAATGGACAATTTCCATTTAAAATAAAGCCAAATGTGAACAAAAAGATCCAAAATTTTAAAATTTCTTGGGTAGAAAATTATATCAATCAAACAGATTTAATTAACAATTCTCCGAAAAACAAGTTTTAGACAATTATTTTCTCTAGAATTCATTTTTTTCCACCATTACAATTAAATGGACACTAAGATCCAAACATGATGATGGTACCCACTTTCAACTTCAAAAGGAGACGCAATTGATGCAATAAAGACGATTAAATTAGTAAATCTGAAGTCGACTGTATAATTTGTTTTTTTTCTCATCATTTCGTTTGACAAGTAGGTGAAATGATAAAATAAGAATCAAATACATATGTTTGAATGTTGCTAATAAAAAAATGTAATTACTAATCACATCATTATAAATTAATTACATTCTACAAAGTCTTACACAATAATTTAAATTGAAAGTAGAAGCCCTAGGATCCCAATACAGTCCAATCTCATCATCAACATTCAAACCAAGATCTTTGAACAATTCCATGCAACCTAAAATGTAATCATCATTAGGCAACATTTCAACATAAACATTCTCATTTCTATACCTCTTAGGGTTGTGATGATCAGTCACATCCCAAAGAATAACATTCACCTTGTGCCCCAAAACCACATTGTTGGCCATGCACAAATTCCAATAACGGAAGACGTGCTCGAACATGTCGGAAAACGAGATACAAATCTTGCAAGTGTTCACCTCATAGTGTGTGAGAGTTTTCTTGATCTGCCATGGATTTAGGTAATCGAGCACCGGTGGAGGATAAATGTCCCTTATCTCTATGAGTACTCGAGTGACTTGATAAAGGGTATTGGCAGTTTTACATACTTGTTCTTCTGCTTTGGATGGGACGAAATTGTGATAAAATGACTTCTTCATTGTTCACAAGTTTCACATTATTCAAATCAATATGCATAAGGGAAACCAGATTTATACGTGCATCTTGTGTCGATTTTAGAAATTTTATTAAGGTGAAATCTCATTTTCTAAGGCAAGTTACAATGAATTTTTAAGAGATATTCTCAACTTTATTGATTTTATGTCACTAATCAATCACCTGTCTAAACAAAAGAGAATATATTAATTTTCCTATTTCTCACTGTAACTAAAATGGAAATTTACTGACTGGATTATCAAAATGCATTACTGTCAACGGATTTAAATTTAAAAGTCTATTAATTTTAAGATTAATTCATATGAATTTGATTTATTTTTCTTCCTTAATTGCTCATTGATTTAAATTAAAACCTAATCTGGGGTTTTCCTGTTTAAATACAACAAAAGCCTAATATGAACAAGAATCTGGGCAACCTTGGCAGAATATTCAGACAAATTAAGTTTTAAGGTTAAATTTTCACTTGTTTGGTCCCATCCGATTGGCCCATTAAAAATAATAAATAATGTGTTTTTCGTTTCAATTATTTTGAGAATAACGTACAATGCCAAGTCCACTCGGAGTTCATAATAGGGCATGGATACGATTATACAGTATATATATAATTCATTCTTGAATACGATAGTAAATGTCTAAAATATGCATGTCTACGCAATATACGTGTCTATAATGCATATCACGAAAAACTAGTTGGTGGACAAACACAATCAATAACTATGATGACACATTTGTAAAAGTGGATTGAACAAGAAATTAAGAAAAAAGAGAGAAGGTAAAAATCCAGTTAACGGTATATTTTGTATGCATGATTGAAGAGTGCTCGAAAAAGAAAAATAACTTCAATTTCATCTTTATATATTTGCAATGGAGCCTCGTTGATTGTACCAATCGTATCCTAAGTATTCAGGTCAAATAGTACACACTTGCAATGAACCGTTAATTGAAATTCTAATAAAGCTAGTTTAATTTGATCCAAGCCGATTCACATGTTGAACCGTTGTCGTGGGTGGACCGTCCCGTACTTGAGAATCTAGCCTAACAATTCTTGAGTTACAAAAAGAAGAAAAATGTGATTCGGATCTAGCTCGGACCATATTTTTAAACGGGTTACCCATTCGATAGAGAGCGTCGGTGGAGATTGTTAAGGGAGGCAAATATCTCAGTTTTGAGTTTCAACACGGCAAGAGCTGTCACTCTCAAATTCAAAGCACATTGCTTGACATTCATAAATTATTGACATCTGCTTCTGCTAATAAAGAATTGAAACCACCACTTTCCCGGTTGTGCGCTTCTGGACCGATTCCTCGTGTGCTAATCTCTCTCTCTCTCTCTCTCTCACTCACACACACACACACACACACACACATTCATATTCGAATCTCTCTCTCCATACAGCATATATAGAGATAGAAAGGGAAAAAAAAAAACGAAAATCCTGAATCTTGAATAGCCACTCGAAGCTTCCACTTCAGGGTACTTTGATGATCTTGTCTTCATTGAATTTGGCATTTCAAAAGGTATTTTCTTTTTATGATTTTTAGTGCTTGCTTTTGTTAATTGTTAATGATATTTTTCTTAGTTTGTGATTGGCTTGCCTACTATTTTGTTTTTATTTTCTCAAATCAATAATTGATTTTGTAATTTGTATTGTTCTTTGCTTTGCCGACAAGCATTTCTTGGTAGAATACTACAATCTTATTCGTTGTCTTTATGGAAATTTCATTTTTATAATTTTATTTTGTAATTTAAGTTCTTGTCAACTATAATTTCACATTTACAATCACTATATTGTTAGGGTATTACCTGGGATTTGAAAGAAATTGCTTTTTGACTCACTGATTTTTTTGGCTACTGGGCTCGAAATTTGCATTTGAATAGTTCTAGTTTATGGGATTTCTATATGGGAATGTGGGCAGTAATTTAATTAGTTCGTAAGATTTCGAATTTCCTGCATTTAACATATATTTTTTGTCTATTACGGGGATAATTTTTGAAGTTATACAGTCCGCAGTTTAAATGCGTAAAGAATAGAGGGAGCTACCGATGGATCACATTCCCATGAGAGAAGTTGTGATTGATATCCAATGCGATGTAAATATAAACGGGGAAGCAGGAAACCCCGACCTTTTGGATGCCAAACTCAGCAAGTTATCTTCTGCTAAGGACTGCAATGCACCGGCGAGATTAGATGGACCAGTCAGGGGTGAAAATGGGGTGAGCTCGAGCAACAATGCGAATCAAACGAGTGATGTTTCTCTGGTTCAGGAGAAGAACGTTAGGAAGGAAAAACGCAAGTCAAGTAGTGCCAAAAAGCCGCCTAAACCTCCCCGTCCTCCAAGAGGATTGTCAATGGATGCTGCTGATCAGAATCTGATCAAAGAGATTGCTGAGCTTGCGATGATCAAACGTGCAAGGATAGAGAGAATGAAGGCGTTGAAGAAAATGAAAGGAGCAAAGGCATCTTCCACGTCTTCATCGATTGGAAACTTGATTGCCATGTTATTCACCGTTCTCTTCTGTATTGTGATCATTTTTCAAGGTAATATTTCCTATCCTTTAATGAATTTGATATGCTCCTGTATTCATTGATTGCCAAGATTTGAAACTTATATTTGTCAAAATAAGTGACTCAAAAATAAGTTTAACTTACTTTTATATAGCCAAACATACTGTTTTTATTAAAACTTAAGATTCCTTCTCAAATGTTCAACCGTATTAATAGGAGTGGTCCAAACCCTTATAAGTTGGTCTGCTCGATGTCGGATTTGAATATTAATTGGATCAAATTGTTTGTAGGAGCTTAATGGGCTCTGATACCATATTAAGACTTGATATTCCATTTCAAAAGGTCAATCTTGTTAAGAGGGGTAGTCCAAGTCCTTATAGTTAATTTATATTTTTACCTTTATTCGATGTGAAATTTTATCCCTCGACAGTATTGCTCTCATTATCTTCAAAACTCAATTCCAACTTCCTCCCCGAGACCACCAAGTGCTTTTATGCCTTTTTCCTTTCTCGATTATTCTCTTTGATTTCAGTTTTCACTGTTTCCATAATTTTTTCGACTTACTGGATTTGTTTTTCTGTTATAATCATTATTCTTTTATGTTTTCATCTATGTTATTCTTCTGTGTGTCTAGTGTCATGTATTAGGACGTGATCACGTGATAATGATTTGTGTTCTCAATCAAAAACCTTTGGTAAATCGCCTTTTGAAATGAAAACACAACTTTGGTAAATCTGTTATTTTATCCTTCTGTAAATGTCAAAATTTCTGTCTCATTTATCTGCAATTTGAATGAGAAGATTTTCCAAGAGAGAATACGATTGCCATGGTTGCTTATATGATGCAGCAATCAAAATATTCTTTGAGCTATCCATTATTTTGTCCATACATTACCAAACTATTATCGCTTAATTCGCTTTTTGAACATTTAGAAGTATTAAGAATATCAACTCACCTTCATTCTCTGCCCCAAAATTTGTATTTTCCTCTATAACTTTAATGGATGAATTAAAAGAGGCTCATTATGTTGGGTTTATCAATTTTATTGCTCGTGATTTCCTGATAATGGTGTTGCATTATATGCTCACTCAGGAATATCCCCCGGAAATAACTCAGTTGCTGGCTTCCATGGTTCACCGGAGACAAATGCTGGACCAGAAAGTGGTTTCATCATGGTTCATGACCACCAGAATATATTCACTCACAACACTTCATCAATTGGTTCTGGTTCTCCCAAGTATGTTTATTTGTCTCTCCAAAAAGTGAATTGAGCATGTTTGGCTAAGCTTATAAGTTATGATTAACATTTTTCACCAAACATGTTTTGAGGTTTTTAAGAAGTTACTTTTTATTGGATGTTCATTACAAAATCTTACGTTTCTTTTTAACGTTTGGCCAAACATATTAATCTTTCAAGAAATTGACGTCCTCCAATCTAACATATGGAACTTCCGTTGCATTTTATTTTGTAGTATGTTGGAACTGGCTACTGGTTCAGATATCAAGGATTAGGGGAATAGAGATTTCGAGTGGAATGGAATAGTAGTTAAGAAAGAGAAGCACAAGTATACATGTGCATAAATACTGATACAACACATAAAAATGGCAAGTCCTCAGAGTTCATCATGGAATAATCTGCCTTCTGATATCGAAGCTGGAGAGGTTACGAGTCCCTTGTACAGAGTCGATACTGAAAGTGAAAATAAATTGGCACAAAATCTCGTGACAAAGTGTACTTAAAGTTGCCAATTGAGCAGCTACTCAAGCCTTTTGAATGGTTTCTTGGTCGAATTTTGATCTAGTATTTCCTTCCTCGAGATTGCCTTGAGTGAATGGTTAGCTATATCATATGGAATGTTTGAGACATTTTTCGTGTTAGATCGAAGTTTCTTCACTCATTTCACGTGTTTATTGACTATGTAACTAGAGTTGTTTCTCGTATATAGATAAATTAATTTTGAAATAGCTCATGCCTGTCTAACATGCGGTGAGGACCGAGGGGTGTGCTGCATTTCAACGCCTAAATTCAGGGATCTCTGCATTAGACTCGAGGATTCATGTGGGCTGTGGGCAGATCCATTTATTGTAGATCCAATTTTGACTTGCCCCTCGTTTCAAATGATTTAATAATTGCAGTACACACAAGTGGATGACATCCATTTCATGGAAAACAGATAATTATTCGGAAAATCATACTAGAATCCTCAGATTATGTTCGGATGACAAGGTTTTAATTTCTTTTTATTCCGTAAAATTCAGTTTACCAAACTTGTGATAACATTACAAAGATCATGGATTATGTCATTCTATTTAGTTAATGACAATCATATTTCACCATATCATGGGCATGTAAATTACTATGTAAACCTATTATATATATGTAGCACAATTATACTCTGAAAAGTAATGTTATTTGTATATAAGTGATTATATAATGTTTACATACAAATGAGGTGTCAAAAACAAAATGAAAAATATTACTTTTTTTTTATCTGGTTGAAGAAATTGACACAATCATATCTCATCACACATCATGTGTATGTAAATCATTATATAAACATATTATGTACATATAGGTGTGCGACCAAAGTCTCACATTGGCTAGAAGTGGGGAGGATCATGAGTTTATAAGTATAGATAATATCTTCATTAGTATGTGGCCTTTTGGAGTAAAGTCCAAAAGCAAATCTATGAGGGTTTAGATCCAAAGTGGACAATATCATACCAATGTGGAGATATGTGGTGTCCCTAACCCTAACACTGTTGATAATGTAGAATTAGAGTTTATGCTGCTCAACATCTTTTGGTGTACAGATGACTTGCTAATTTGGAGATATGTGGTGTCCATAATCCCAACAAATGGTATCAGAGCTAAGCAGACTTAGTCATGTGGATGAATTCCTCGTAATGTCGAACGAAGGTGGTGAGCTTCAGTTTACCCGTGATGGGATCCGTAGATCAGCTCTATTGGACAGACGGTGTGTTTCGAATGCTTCATGGACGTATCATGGTCCCAACACGGTGAAGAGGAGTTGACCTGGATAGAACAAGCTCTCGAGTTAGGTAGTGCTCTCTAAATACTTCATGGATGTATCTTGACCCCAACAAGGTGAAGAGAAGAGTGGAGAATCCTGGTTGGTAGAGAGTGGACGAATAGATGATCGTTTGAGGGGAGAATCTGTGGTTCTTTGTTCGAGGGGAGGATTGTTGGGTGTGCGACTAAATTCCCATATTGGCTAGAAGTAGGGAAGATCATGGGTTGATAAATATGGATAATATCTTCATTAGTATAAGGCTTTTTGGGGTAAAGTTCAAACGTAAATTCATGAGGGTTTAGGTCCAAAGTGGACAATATCATACCGATATGGAGATATGTGGTGTCCATAGTCCCAATAGTACATATAACACAACCATACTCTGGCACTCCTTTGTTTAAATTCTCCACTGCTGCAGCTACGTACTTCAAAATTGCATATTTACACTTTGGTACAATCATTCAATGCTTCTCCAAACTCGGGTGAGGAACCCTTGAATTTGTCTATGGTGTTGAGCGTTTCTTTCGCCTTGGCTTTCACAGCATCCACAACGATAAGGCCAATACCCATTCCATTTGCATTGATCCCTCATGGATTTGCACGTACTGTAGATAAGCATAGTTGATAATTCGGGTCTTTATATATACAAGTGAAAGGTCTTTTTAAATTCAGGTCTTTATATGTCGTTTCTACAAGTGAAAGGTCTTTTTCTTACGCCGTCCGTGCACATGAAACATAAGCATTATAGTTGCAAACAAACCATTCCTCATCTCCAAAATCTCCACAGGAAGAAAAGATGGATGGATGAATAGGAAAATGGGGTTTGAAAAAAGATTGGATAATGCTCAAAATAAGAGCATAATTTGCAATTATATAGGCCACATTTTTATTTTTTTTTGTGGATTGGGAGTTAAAAAAATGCAGAATTTGCTTTGATTTTGGATATTTTCATTTCCAGGAAAGAGATTACTAGAGTAATTTTGTGAACCAATTGAGATTATATATATCCTCTTTCGCTTACTGGAGTAATTCTGTGCATCGTTTGAAATTGCTTTTTCTTTGTAGTTTTGAGCCAACATTTGGATTCATGAGATTGATTAGCGATCATTCATGACCTCTGTAAATAACGTTATCTCATGTGTAACCTTATTGTATATCTTCTCAAGTATAAATAATATCTTATATCTATTGTTAGAATATGGTGACCCGAATTCTATTTAACTTGATTCGAAAAGCTTGCAATGCGACATATGTGGTAAAATCAAAATTATGAGAATTTTTGCAGGTCTGTGGTGGTAGACCCGATGTGTTATGGATTTGTTTTATTATTCTTACACCCGGTGTATGCAATGGATTTTAGGGTTTCATTGTATTTTTCAATGTAGCCTTCCAATACTCCTCTCTTGTACTCATATTTGGTGCTTGTCTGCTTTTACTATTTTTACGGATTAAAAGCAAGAATATGGCTTTTGGAGGAGATGGTTGGGACCCACCATGAGAGAGGGAGTCAACAATGGTGGGCTACAGCAGGCAAATAATTTGTTTTCCTCATTCCAGAAGCGCGCCCAGACAATGCCTTGATATAATAATTCTTTCCTCCACTCCTATTTTTTCCAGTCTTGAGTTTTCATGTAAATCTGTGTGTTGTTCTACTCATATTTGATATAGTAGATTAATTTGCCTACTTCAAATACTTGAGTTTTCAAGTATCCAAATTAGATTAAAATCCAATTTAGAGTCGAAATTGGTCAAAATCCCAAATTAGGTGAATGTTTAGATTAGAATAAATCCTCATGTACATAAATGAGGTTTACGATGGTTTTACACCCCCACATGTGTGAGTGTATGTTAAAATTGAAATTGTGTCAAAATGCATCCAATTCAATTTTAGGTCAAAATCTCAAATCCCTACGTTGTGTCAAAGAGTGAAAATCTTATTTTAGGACTTGTTTGAGCCTCATTATTCAAAATTCACGTTCAATCCACATTTTTCAATAAAATAATATTACACGTAAATTAAAAAATGATTTTTTTTCTTTTTGGTTATTTATTTATTTTAATTGTTTTATTATATAAATTGTATATATATCATTTTGTCCCTTATTTAATTTGTCAATTTGAGTTATAATTTTAATTTCAATGTTGATTAACAGAATCTTGGATGGAAACTGTCATATGGACTCTGACCGTCGTCAAAACGAAAGGTTTGGTGACTGTGACCACAAAAATGAAATGTTAAGTTATATTTTGCAACAAAATGAAAGGTTTGGGACCTTTGCTGCAATTTTCCTTTAATTTTATCTAGTTTTATTTTTTAACGATAATGTATGCATTTGCCGAAGATTAAAATTATAATCTTGAAGTATTACTTAAAAAAGGCCAACACATCGTTTTCTTCTTAAGGGATGTATTCAACTAAGATTTTTAAAGACTTCTCCAAACTTTGGGAGCGACTATTTACATCAACCATTGCTTTATATCCACTTTTAAAAGATTATATTATATTTTTAACCTTATATAAACTTACTTAAAATAGACATATATAAAATTAAATAAAAATTTATCACTCTGAATTTATCCATTAATATTTATTTTCATTGAACTCTTGAATTTTTTAATAAAATCCTAATATTCATTAACTATCTTATTTAACTAAAGCCAAAATGTTATAAAAGAGACATTATTAAAACAAATGCATACAGATATCTATATATGAAGAAAATTTTGAAAAAGTAAGTACTACCTTTTATTTTGGGTTTGATAAATTTAGTATTTGGGTTATTTGATAATGTACCTTTTAAATTCAAATAATATTGTTAAAAAATTTCATTCCGAAATATTTGAGTTTTTTTTGTTTGAATTATATTTTCTTTTCTTAAATTGAAAATATTAATGGTTATCTTTTCTGCTTGGATTCATTCTATTTCTAAAAAAACTTTTATTTAAAATAGAATATACTTGTGTAACGACCTCGTGTCCAATCAATTATTTCATGATTATACTACATGTACATAATGATTTATAAAATAGTTTACATAAACATAAAGTGATAAGATATGATTAAGTAAGAATTTCTTTAACCAATTAAAAAAAAAGAAAAAAAACTCTACTCCATTTTTGACATCTCAAATGTATGTAAATTATAATCTAATTCCATTATGTACAATTAACATTATTCAATATACCATATTACCGTTTATTTTAGGAGAGTTTGAACATATCTTACATTTCATGTTATTCTGTTGCGTCCCCTAAAATTCGAACCCCAAACCCGTGCTTTATGAGAGTGTTGTGTTGAATTTTGGTACCAATTGAATAACTGTTGGAGCACAAGGCCCAAATTCTTACAAAAAATGCACAATTTTTTGTAACGATCCAACATATGTACTCAAACTGTTATATAATATGTAATGTCCGTTTTGAGAGGGAATTTGCCCACTTACCCCTCACGACTTTCTGTCGTATTCTCCAGAATTCAAATCTAAGACATCTATTTTTTGAGAGATTTAACTTGAATTTTGGTACCAATGAGAATTGTGAAAAACACCATGTATTATATTTAAATTTAGAACCTTATCAAGTGGATATGATCATTTAGGGACCTAATTGATTGTTGGCTAATAATTTAGGAATTTAAATGCAGATATTTCTCAAAATTTGTGTATCAATATAGGTCTCATATTGAACTTCGTATTAAAATATGAGTATTAACTCAATAAATTTTGGTCTAAGCTATGTGTAAATTATTGTTGTTTGAAATAATTCAGGAATAGATGAGGATTCAAATTTATCTGAATGTATGGTGGAATTTAATAAAATATGTTGGATATTGTCAATATCTCAAATCTATTTGAATAGATAAGTGATGAAATTTAGTAAATTTTGCTCATGATTGTCATTATCCAATAAATATTCAAATTTATTTGGATAGTGATGAATTTGTCCAATATGTCTGCGTACTGTATACATGTGCATGATTTTTAAGAAATTTACATATCACGTCTTTTTTATACACACCTACATGTAAATATTGCACACACACATATTGAGAAATATAGTTCGAGAATCAATTTCTTTAGTACTTTTACATAGGTAAGCATATAAGTGTTTTATGTGGTATAAAGATAATTATTCCATACGCTATGTTGTTACTTGCTTATGGGTCTTATGTGGAAGTTTTATGATTGGACAAAATTAAGTATGTGATGCGAAATCACGTAGGAATTATAGTTACGGAACCCACGACAAATTAGAATAACTCAAGAAAGCCAAAAATCAACATTTGAAAAATTCGACCAATAAATTATTGAACCAAGAATCAAGATAATTGTTAACAATATCTTGACCCGTGATCACAAAACTTATAAACCCCGCTTTGAATTTGTAGAACGCAACAAAAATTTAATTCTTGATAAGTTCAAAATTAAAACAATGAAGAACGAGAAGAAAACAATTTAGTTTAGCGATAATATCTCAATAATTGTGTTTTTAATGAAAAATAATGAAACTATTTATGCCAACTTGTAAAACCCCAATTTACTACGGAAGTATTTCTTAAAGACGATAAAAGATACCAAAATATAGAGTTTGAAACAAAACCTAATTCTTTCCAAAAGTGCAAAAATCTCACTGCTGGATCGAACTATGCAGCCGCATAGTTATACTCAATGTGGTCGCATAGTAGCTTCAACTAGGGCTGTCCGTGGGTCGGTTCGGTTCGGTTTCAAGATTTTCGAGTATTTAATAA
>CAIGRL010064730.1:0-13588 GCA_903798325.1 Fraxinus xanthoxyloides | reverse complement strand
AAATATCAACTCCATTTTGAACCTAACATTTTTACGTGTCATATGTTGCCAACAATTCGCAGATTCTTTGTTCGACCTTTTAACATCAACTACTTCATCCTCTTCGATATCTTCCATATCAATTGGAACATTTTGAGATGCATCGTACCCTGATGGAGTGATTAAACTACCTTTAAACTGATTAATCTCTTCACTAGTAAAATCCATGTATAGGTATTATAGTAAAAAATATTGAATATTAGAGTAAAAGAAATTGAATAAGACTGATTAGAGATTGGAATTTAAACTATAACACAACCAAATGTCTAAATTGAATATCAGAGTTAAGAAATTGGAGAGTAGAATATTGAATATTGAGTAAATAAATTAAAGATAGATTGCTATGTATTTTTTTTCTTATATTTATAGACAAAAAAATATATCCGTTTTAGATATATTTAAATTTTAAATTCAAATTTAAAAGATTTTTAGAACGTGATTTGTACTTTGACAAGACAATTGCATGAACGATTTTCAAAATTTAAAAATTTTTAATTGCCAGGTAGCTAAGTTGTAGCTGCCTTTTAATTTTTTATTTCTTTTTAGTACAGGTGGCTCGTACGGACCGTTTCAACCTCGGCTCAATTACACCGAGCCCAAGCAGTGTCCAGCTCGAGCTTTTTTCGAACCGCTCGAGCCGGCGGATTTTTTTGCCATCTCTACTTCTACCGCCTCCATTTGCCACTTTAACCACCAGCACTATTGGAACCCATGTAACACCAACACCAATTTATGAATGTATCAATTTAAAAATAGAAAATCATTCCAGAAAAAAATAACAAAAAACATATCCAAAATTTAAAAACATTACAAAGGCTCGAGCTTTTTGGGCTCGAGTCGAGCCCAAGCTTGGCTCGTTCCCTAAAATGGTGCTTGACCTGGGCTTTGGCTCGAGCCTTTGTCAAGTCGAACAGATTCGGGCTTTTCGATTTTTATTTTATTTTTACTCAAACATACGAAAAAAGTGATTATTAATTTATAAACTACAAAATTAATTGAAGAACTATAAAGTAATTAGGCAAGTTGTTAAATTTTATGAACTAAGTGATCATTAATTTACAAAATAAAAAATTTAATTATGCAAGTGGTTTAAAAAGACGGGTCACACGAGCCAACCCGTATTTAGGTTGGAATAGCTCGCAGGCTCGCCTGAGCTTGAGCCAAGCCCCTATTTGGTAGAGGTTAAAATCATATTTTTTGTAAATTTTGCTAAAAGTTGATAAAATGTGTGGTTAAAAAGTATTGAATATCATGAAATGTGTAATTACAATTAATTATTGACTTTAACTTGAGACTTTAATCCAAACCAAACAGGGGCCAAATCTCATTTTTGAGAGCTCATACAAATGAGCTCCTAGCCGGTTCAACTCGGGCTTTGCTTGAGTTGAGCCACGAGCCGTCAGAATCAACGGGCTCGTTTGCCACCACTATCTCCAGACAACCATATGCCACCAATTGCAAAACCTTAATCTTCTCATCATTGTCGCCAAAATCCTCACCACTGTCGCTAGAATCCTCAAACCTGCAAAACCCTAATATTCTCCTTCGTTATGCCCGCATCCTCGCCGCAAGAAAATGGACAATCCGTAAGAATATAAACAGTTTCTATCTATAATTCTCGAGTAGTTTTAGTCTTCTTGCTTGACATCTTTGTAAAGTTGTATGCTATTAAAATTTCTTTTCAATTAAGGAAGGAAATTAGAGAGGCCAAGGAGGAAATAACCACTAGAGAGAGAACAAAAAAAAACAAGAGAGATCGATTAGTGAAGAAATATTAAAATTTGTCTACAAATATCATTTTTTTCCTTTAAGTGGGCTCAGCTACAATGTTGAGCCAATTAACCCTAAATTTTTTTTATATATATTTTTATACTTTTACTTATATTTAATAATCACAAAAAATCTCACCAATATGGATTCTCACTCCTAAGTCCCGTTGGTTAGAAATTAAAGTTCAGATTTTAATTTAAACCAAAGTCAATAATTAATTTTAATCATACATTTTATAGGATTCACAACTTTTTAATTACAAACTTTATCAACTTTTATCAAAATTCACTAAAACTCTAATTTTAATACCCACTAAACAAAGGCCAAAATCTAATTTTACACTCAGTCCCAAATATAGCATCTTCATCACAATCTCTCAAATTCGAATCTTCAATTGCCATGTATATAACAATTGTGGGTATTTGATACCCAATAAATCAGGGTGATAATTTAAAATAGATATCAGATAATTTATCGACACCTTAGTGCTTGGCTCAACCCGGAAACAACCAATACGCTTTAGGTTGGGTCACGTTGTGTTAAAGTTTTAGTTGTAGTATTGGCCCATTTAGTTGGTGATCCATTCTTTGGTTTGTTGAGCCAATTGAGTGAAGTGTCATTAGCCGAATTATTGGTAACCTAAAATAATTTTATATAACGTTTATTCTCCCAGTCATCCGTTTTTGTGGGTGAGTAAGCAATTGATGAGTGAAGCGAGGGACATCCATCTTGGGGGGGTTTGGAGATCTGCATTGATTTTTTTTTTTTCTTCTTGTTCTTCTTCTTTTTCTCCTTTTGATATTTCTATCACCACTGTTATCCATTGTGAGTTAGAAAGAGGGCTATCGGAGTGGGTGAGAGAGGCAACCAAAGTGCAACATTGTAGGTTGAGCAAGCCTTGATCGGTGTTCGTTTGATGGTTCTTCTAAACCTAGATTCAAGATTTCTCGAATCTTATGCACAAAAAAATGGTATCAGAGCTTGTATTGTTGAGAAATATTGAAAAATTAGGGAAAAATCAGCTTGAAAGGGCAGAAATCGAGACTGAAAATCAGGCAGAAATCTGGAAGGAAAATTGGGATTTTTCTTCAATCTCCCATATCTAATTTTCTATTTTTCAGCCAAATCAGTGGTCGATTGGAGAAACAAACACCACAGGCAGAGGCACGGCTAGGGATGAGGCACGTGGCCATAGATGGCAGCTTGTGGGCGGCGCATAGAGCCCATGCGCAAAACTTTGGCAAGGAACGTGAGCTCATGTGCAGCAGTTTTCGGTGTTGGCATCTTCAAACAAAATGTTCAATAAGGCATGAAAAACCCTATAGTAGTGTTCATTTTTTGTTTTGAGAGATACGGTGAAATTTGGAGGATTTTTCCCTTGGATGTTCGGGTGTCGGTATCATTGACTAGTTTCCGCATTTGCTGGAAGCTTTAGGACAAATAGTGGTAGCCCTAAAGTAGTGAATTCACATATCTCCTTATTTATGGATCTGCAGATCTTGTCCGTTTGTTATCATGTTCTTTCATTTTATTATTACAGTTATGGATATCATTTTGGATAGCCATTTACCTTTCACGTTAGAAGTCATTATGGAGGGTGACATTAGGTTTGTGGTTACTGTGTGGGGTAAATATTGTTTGTTGCTAAACTTGGGAATTATTTACCTTAAATTCTTTATGAATTTGTTGTCAAATCTTTTCTACATTATTAGAATTGCATATAAATTTAAAAGAGTTTGTTTAACTATTCTATGTGATTGTGTCTGTACTTTACTTGTGGTCATTTTTTAGTATTGATGGTAGATATAGGTCTAAGGCAAGAGGGAAAGGTAAGAGGTGTTTTAACCATAATAAATTTGGACATGTTGAAAGAGACTATTATAGGAAGGATAATAGAAGAAAAGAAGATGAGAGAAGTGCGGCAAATGTTGCCACCAGGTCTAGTTATGACCCGTGTGAGGTTTATTAATAGTAAATCTAGTTACTGTATGTGCATTTGTGTATAATCATTTTCTGCATGTATGATCACTTAATTCTATTGCATGGTTATTTATTACACTTTTAATTTATTTGATGTACGTAATTGTATGAATTGAGAGTGATCTTATTACATTGTGTAATATGTTTTCATATACAGTAGGTTGAGATCTATGCCATATTCCTTTTGCTCTGTGGGTGGTGTCATAATTTGTGGTCGTGAAAAGAAAGATGGGCAACCATTTTCTCCTTCGTCTTTGTGAGCCTGTGTGATTTGTGGGATCATATAGGGTAGTCATGTGTAGGTTATCTTCTTCCTCTTCATGAGCCTCTTTTGTGAGTATAGTGAAGTAACCGGTTATTTATTATATTCTCTTTGTGAGCGTCACATTCACCCCTCCCTTTATAGGATAAATCTTTTGTGGACTTCTTGAATTTTGTGTTCGGGTGACCTTGTGGTATGTAAGTCGATTTAAACTGAACCTTAACCTTTATTGTCAACAATGATTTCAATTTTGCCGTAGTAGATTTGAAACGTATTAGCAGTAAATATGCAGTATGTCTTGGAAATGTAGAGTATAGATATCTGATGGTACATTTGTGATTTGTACCGAGATGTGGGGAGATGACATTTGGATCGCATGTGGAGAAGTGATTGAATGTTGGAATCATCTATCTATTAAGATTTTGAGTAGGTGGAGTGTAGGAGTGATACTTCTATCATTTTTGTTAGGTGGAGATCCGTTATCTGCTTAGGTTGAGAAAAGTGAGATAGTGATAGAGGATTATCCCATGAATTTAGGATTATTGTGGTTTACCAGCGAGACATGAGTTAGTGACCAGTCTAGTGAGCACGGTGGGCAATGAGATGAGGTATTGTTCTCGAGGTGCAAGCAACACATGATGGATTATGATAAGTGTGGAGAAATCTTTTCGTATATTCATTTATGCATTGGTTGCATATGCGTTGGTCATTAGTTTGATTAACTTGGTGTTACTCTAATTTTCTTGTGAACATATTTGAAAGATATCTATGCTATCTTTTGTTATATCTCCATTGCATGTTTATATGCTCTTGATTGATTATTGTGATTGCTTGCTTCTACTTAGATGTACTTGACCTTAGCCTTGGAGAGTATATAGAGCATATGTGGTATGTGTTTCGGGATTGAGACACGAAGTAAGGTCTGCAATTCCAATATTATTGGTTACCTTGATTATACAAGTATAAACTATGTGTTTTGTTTGCTTGTAGGTTGATTGGGTATCAAGGAGGAGATTTGTTGAGTTTTTTATACACAATAGATTTGGGTGATTATTTAATGATGTCGAATAATTTATCAACGCCTTAGTGATTGGCTCAACTCAGAAACAACCAATGCACTTCAGATTGGCCCAAGTTGTGTTTAGGTTTTAGTTGTGGTATTAGGCCATTTAGTTGCTGATCCATTATTTAGTTTATTGGGCCACTTAAGTAAGTGTCTTTGGCCTAATTATTGGTAACCTAAAACAATGTTATACATCATTTATTCCCTAAGTCGTGAGTTTTTGTGGGTGGGTAAGCAATAGAGGAGTGAAATGAGGGACAGCCATCTTGGGGGATTTAAAGATCAACCATTACTTCCTTCTTTTTCTTCTTCCTCCCTTTTGTGATATTGTTGCCACTACCATCATCATTTGTGGGTTAGCAAGACGGCAATCAGAGTGGGTGAGAAAGGTAACCAAGTGGGTCGAGCAAGCTTTGGTTGATGTTCGTTTGATGGTTTTTCTGAGTTGAGACCCAAGATTTCTCGAAACTTCTGCACAACAACAATAATTCAATAGAAGAAAAAGTCTTAAGATCAAACAACAATGAATAATCAGATTACGGATTATTAACACAAAAACGTCTTTATGTTTGAAGTTCATTATGCAAAATGTCATCACCGTTCTTTTTTGAATTTTCACCCCTATTTATACCTTTCACTGTGGAAATCATTATTTTAATCCATTTTCTCAATAAAAAGTTGGAAAATTACTAATACACCCTCCTATTTAAATAATATAAAAAAATAAAAGAAAAAATAAAGAACTAATTGCAATGATAGTCTCAAATTTTAAAAAAAATTACAAATAAGTCACAAATACATAATTAAAAATCAAAACTTAAAAATTCAAAAATCACTTCATCTCCTCCCCCACGCTACGCCACACCACGCCACACCTCCCAACTCTCCACCCATTCACCCCACTTTCAGATCAAATCAAAACAAAAACCATTGGTGGTTACCATCAATGATTACCTACTCTACCACAATCCGCAACTATCCCAAAACAGAAAGTCTCAAGAATTTTTAGCAACTCAAAGATCCATCGAGACATCTGCATCTATCAAGAATTTCTGACCAACTTTTTTTTCTTCTAGCTTCACCACATTGTACCCATGAGACTTTAATCCCCTTGACACAAGTTTGTCTCGATTTAGCATCTCCTGATGATCTGTTACTATAGTGGATCAGAATGCAGGTTAGAGTTGTGGTATGCATTACCATTATACACCAGAAGAGAAAAAATAATAGATGAAACATTCACACACATAGTCAAGTATTTTTTATGTCTTCATGCGCAATTAATGTACGTTCTTTAAAACGAATTTCAAATCAAGTGCTTTATCAAAGAATCATGTCCTACTTATATGATACTTGAATGGCATTCATGAAAATTTAACATCTACAAAGCAAAGAGTTATGGTAATGTATAAGTCATGCTCATTGCAATTATATTAATCTAAATCAACATTTACAAAAATCCCTTTGCTTTCCTCTAGATCTTTAATAATGAAATAAAAGGGGAAAAAGTAAAGAGATGCAGAGAATAAGAAAAATGTGAAGAGAATGGAGAGGTGGGAAAAATCTGTTTCTATTCAAGTGCATACTGGATGTGAACTAACCGATATATCTACTAACTGATTGGAGCTACAAAACAAAAAGAAAGAGAAAAAGACTGTATTAACCTCCTATAATCTATACAATTATATAAATATCCCTAAACTCGTTTAACACTCCCCCTCAAGATGAGGAGTAAATGTTTAATACTCCCATCTTGCATAAAAGGAACTTGAATCTGGATCCTCCTAATTCCTTTGTTAGCAAGTCAGCTACTTGATCCTGTGATGTCATGTATAGCATTTTTACTTCCCTTGCTTGGACTTTATCTCTAACCAAGTGACAATCAATTTCAATGTGCTTTGTTCTCTGAGATTACTAGCTATATGAATAGTAGATTGGTTGTCACAAAATAATAAAGCGGCTTTGGAATGTTTGACACCCAAATCATTAAGCAAATTCTTTAGCCAACTTAATTCACAAACAGCAGTTGCCATAGACCTGTATTCTGTCTCAGCCGAAGACCTTGAGACAATGTACTGCTTTTTGGTTTCCATGATATCAAGAAGTTCCCTAGAAAGATGCAATATCCAGTAATTGACCTTCTAATGTATGAGCATGCTGCCCAATCTGTATCACAATAGCCTTTGAGGTGTAAATCTAGTTTCATTTCAAAGAATAAACCTTGTCCTGATGTGGCCTTCAACTATTTCAGAACAAGGTGTACTGCTTCCAAGTGAGGATGCTTTGGTGATTGTAGAAATTGGCTCAGCAGTTGGTCAGCATAAGATAAGTCAGGTCTTGTTATGGTTAGGTAAAGAAGTCTTCCCACTAGTCTCGAATACTCACTGGCATCCAGAACATTGTCTCCATCATCCTTGCTCAATTTTAAATTATGAGGCAAAGGGTTAGCTGCTGGTTTAGCTCCCAAATAACCTGCATTAGATAAAACTTCTAAGGCATATTTTCCTTAACATATAGAAATGCCCTTTGAAGTTCTAGCTATCTCAAGTCCAAGAAAATCGTTAAGAATTCCCAAATTCTTCAATTTGAACTGATCGTTTAGCTCCCTTTTAAACTGATCAATGTATGATAAATCATTTCAACCAATGATGATATCATCCACATAGACTAATAAGATAGTGAATGAGCAGCCATTTTGTTTGCTAAATAATGAGTAATCTGGTTTTGACTACTTGAATCCCTGTGATAGAACATATGATGTGAGCTTGGTATTCCACTGCCTTGAAACCTGTTTCGGTCCATATATGGACTTGTTTAATTTGTAAACCAATTGTTCTCCATTCTCCCCCTGCTGGTCATAACCTGGAGGCATCAATGTGTACACCTTTTCATCCAATTCACTATGAAGAAATGTATTATTTATGTCCAACTGATGCAAATGCCACTTCAACTGAGTTGCTACTGCGAATAAGGTCTTGACTGTTACCAATTTTGCAACCGGTGAAAAAGTTTCCTCATAGTCTAAACATGGCTGCTGAGTGAATCATTTGGCAGCTAGGCGAGCTTTCTTCCTTTCTTCAGTTCTAGCTAATCTAAGCTTAACCTTGAATACCCATTTACAAGCAGCATGTTTCTTATGAGCTGGAAGCTTAACAACATCACAAGTATGATTAGAAACTAGTACCTAGTACTCCAAGTCTATGGCTTGGCACCATTCTAGAAACCTGTGTGCTTTACCATAAAAATAAGGCTCAAAAATAGTAGATAAAGCCAGTGTATACTCTTTATGTGCAGGGGACAACTGAGTATAGTCCAAATGATCTGATATAGGATATCTCATGCCTAATGCAGAATCTTTTGCCAATGAGTCTGATTGAGGAATAGGCACCTAAGAAGCCAAATTATAGTGATAATCTAGTAAGTAGGATGGAGGTCTGGTGGTCATTTTTGACTTTCATATAAGTTTTGGAGAAGAATGAGATGGAATAATAGGTGAAGAGATGTTAGGAGAATGATCAGAATGAGGAATGTTGTGACGAGTTAAGACAGAAGTATCATTGAAAATGGCATCTGGAAATGGAGATGATACATCATGATGTGAGGATAATGGAGTTGAGAAGAGAGCTAGAGTATGATGTGAAGGATAACCAAATTTTGATGGTGGCTGGAGAAAAGAAGAATGATGAAATGGAAAGATAGTTTCATAAAAAGTGACATCTCTAGAATTGAATGTTGTATTGGTATGAAGTTTGTATAGTTTATAAGCCTTCATACCATAAGGATATCCAAAGAAAATGCATGGTGTGGCAATTTATCCTCAAAGTGGCTGCATAACAAAGGCATCCAAAGACTCTGAGATAAGTATAAGATGGTGCAACCTAGTAGAGCATTTCATAGGGAGATTTATTTGCTAGGACAGATATGGGAGTTTTGTTTATAATATGTGTGGCAGTAAGAATGCAGTCACCTAAAAATTTATGTGGTAGGTTAGCTTGAAACTTGATAGCTCTAGTAATGTTCAAGATATGCTGGTGTTTTCTCTCAACCACACTATTTTTTTGTGGAGTCTCTACACAACTAACTTGATGCATAATGTCTTTGGAATTCTGTACCATTGTCAGATCTTAATATCTTTTTATTACTTTGGAAATGTATTTGGATTAAGGAGTAGAAGGTTTGGATAATGGCTCTGGTCTGAGATTTGTTTCTCATCAGATATGTCCATGTCATCTTACTAAAGTCGTATACAATAGTGAGAAAGTATTGAGAACCATTTAAGGAAGGAATGGAGTAATGACCTCATATGTCACAGTGAATTATGTCAATTGCCTTGGAAGCTCTTGTTTCACTATGAGGAAAGGAAAGTCTATGTTGCTTAGCCAAGGGGTAAACAAGACAATGAATGAATTTATTGAATTTTATGTTTGAAACATATTTATGTAAAACAAACAATTTTGGAAGTAGGCACATGTCCTAGCCGGCAATGCCATATATCAATATTGCTTTTGGCATTACCATTGTTTAATGAATTACAAGGAGCTTTAGTAGCTCTATTATAATGAAAGTCAGAAAGAGTGCTATAGATGGTATTAAGGGAAACAACAAGATTAACACTTAGTGGTTTAATAGAATGTGTTGTGGACTGAAGAGATATAATAAGTGACTTGTTATTTGACTGATGATCAGGAATCTGGAAGTGATATAATCCATCCTCAAATTTGCCTATCCCAATCATCTTCCATGTTAAAAGATCATGCACAAAGCAAGAGTTATGTAAGAAATCATATAGCAATTATGTTTCAAAGTCAACTTGCTAGCAAATATGAGGCTGAATGTAAATGATGGCACTACAAGAACATTTGTCAAAACAAAATCATCAAACAACTTCACTATGCCAACATTTGTTACATCCACATTATTCCATTTGGCCACCTCACAAATACATTTGCCTCAGCTGTCACATTAGTCAGATACTTAATGGAACATACCATATGTTCTGAGGCCCCAATGTCTATGATCTATTTTACTCATGTTGTAGTACCATTATAACTAGCTTGATTACTTGAAAAAGCGGCTATATCAGAGATAGTTGATGATGGTAATGAGGTATCTTGTGGTTTCAAAGAACTTGTAGAAAGCTATGCTTGCAATTGTGGAACCAGCACTGCTAAAGGTTGTTGATATTGATCAGGAGTGATAGTAACATTAGGATGGTAGTTAGCAGTCTCAAATTTGTCACCAGCTGAAACTTGAGCAACAGCACTAGCAATAGATGTTCTTCCTTTAGCAATCTATGACCTGAAGGGTAGCCAATGAGCTTATAACACTTTGTTTGGAGGTGTCCAGGCATGCCACAATAGCTGCACATAGGCTTGTCCCTTTTCTAAGACTGATTAAACGAGTATTGTCTCTAATTTCCAAATGATCCATTTACCATTTTACTGGCAAAAGTTGATGCCTCATAGTGTTGATGTTTCTTAGCAGCTACATCTTTCTGCCTTTCATCTTGCAAAATAAATGCAAATACTTTATTCAATTAAGGTAACAAATCCATTAGTAACACCTGACTTCTAACAGCAGAAAATTGATCATCCTGCCCCATCAAAAACTGCATGACCTGATCTTCATGTTTGTAATAGATGCTATTAACGTCTGGTCGATAATTGTCTAATTCCTCCCAAAGTCCTTTAAATCTATTGAAATAAGCACTGATTGAGCCATTCTCTTGCGAAATTGAAGCGATCTGCTTCTTCAATTCATAGATCCGTGTGCCATTTCCTTGGCTATACCTTCTCATAGCTCAATCCGGATCTCCTTTGCAGAGCCCTTGTGCATCACACTTGGATAGAGTTCCTTTGGAATTGAGTAGATAATCCAGGAGAAAACCATGTGATTACACCTTCTCCAAGCACTGAAAAGAGGATTATCTTTACGCGGCTTATCAATTGTTCCATCAATTAAGTCTTCCTTGTTTTTAACACTGAGTACCATCACCACAGCTCGACTTCACGTCGAATATTTGTCATTAGTAAGGACAACTGAAATAATCTGCATTCATGTGTTATCACCATAGTGGAGATAGTAAAGATTGGTTGGATCATTAACCAGTCGACTGAGAAGAAAGTTAGTTTCGCCTCCAACCATTTCTCCAATAGACGAATCACCAGAATCATGTGTATGATCGCACTGACTTTGAAGATCTACTGCAACACTAGAATCCCCTGCCATTACACGGAAGCTTTAATCAATTGCTCTGATACCATGAAGAGATGTAGAGAATAAAAAAAATGTGAAAAGAATGGAGAGACGGGAAAATCTGTTCTATTCAAGTGCATACCGGATGTGCACTAACTGGTATATATACTAACCGGTTGGAGCTACAAAATATAATGAAAGACAAAAAGATTGTATTAACCTCTATACAATTACATAAATATTCCTAAACTCATTTAACAAAAAGAAAAAAAAAGTGCCCGAACCCATTACACTGATTTCTTTATAAAAGTTGGGGAAAAGCTGAGGATGATATAGAATTGCTTGTGAACCATCTCGAAGAATGGCTGGAAGAAGAGCAAGGAAAGAATTTTGTTTATCCATATTATTAATTTGGTTTGAAAGTGGGGTGGAATGGGTGGGGTTTGGGGTGTGGGAGAAGATGGAAGAAGAAAGAGTAATTTTGTGTGAAGAAGAAAGAGTAATTTTGTGTTTTAAGTTTTGATTTTTAATTATGCATTTGTGATGTGTTAAATGTTTCATTAGCAATTGAACTTTAGGTTATGTCAGATTTGCTTGTTGAACTTTCAAACTTTTCCCGATGGCCATTGTACTTTGATCCGTTACTGCCCATTACTCGCCTGTTCAAATCTATTAATTGACGTGCCTATGTGACAGAGGAAAAGTCAAGCTGGCCGGTTAAATCCTTACAAGTATTAAATGTTTTACCAAATCATCGACCAAGTCAACATATTAAAATCATGTTTTGATAATTTCATCCATGTTTAAACAAGCCCCAAATTTTCACCTTCCTCCCAAATCATAGACATCCTAGCTGAAGAACTGATGAACCATAGCTTCATCCTAAAAATCTTCCCAATATATGTCTTATTAGTTCCGAAAATCCATTACTTCTAATTATGAGGCAAAGTTTTATGAGTTTCGAAAATTAATAGAATTATTCTTGGTAAACAGCGGTATCCCGAAGCAAGGAAGAAGACGTGCTCGCTATTTTAATTTTATGAAAGTTAAACAATTGGAAAGATAGTAAATGGGAATCAAATGATAAAGCTACTTTTCTGTACAATTTTTTTTTTATCCAGTGAAGTTATTTGATGAAAATGAGCAAAGGTGAAAATTTGGACAGATCTATGTAGGCATTGCACGTGTTCGGTTGTCCTAAACTAATATTGTATAGTTTTTTTATTATTAGGAGCTCTAATGTTGAATGTGTTGATTAATGGGATATTCCATATGAAGTAGATTTGGCATTGTGCTCGATTATGTCACTGAACTGTCTCCTTGTAGGCGATACGGACAGGGTGGGTTCATTCAAACATCAATCTAGAGACTCCATCTGACAGTTTGGTATGATCTTTTGTTGTGTCCTTTTTTAGATGTGCGGGAGTAGATGGAATACTGCTAATGTGTTTCAATGATTTTACCGATTATGCACTTAGGAAGCAACATCTATTTTATTTCAGCCATTAATTAACCATGGAATAAATTGTAGAACATGTTGATATAATTCATTTTGCACCTTCATCGGTTTCTTGGCTTTGTTGGTGATGTTTAGTCAAGTAAAAGTGGGAGGCAACATTTGTACATTTACTGATCTTCCACCCATTTATTAGGTAGAATAAATATGATTTTCGATCTAAATTTATTTTCATTTTTTAGGTGCATCAGCATATTATAATAAGAGAAAAGAACAAAAGGATTTAACATGGTTGCAACAAGTCAGCCACTACTTCTTGGATTGTCCGACGAAGAAACCATGCCTAGTATGCGGCAAGGGAATTCAGAAATGCATGGAGGTTGAAAAGATGACTTAAAACTTAGGATGCTTATTCTTCTATTGTACTAACGATTGAACTCATTCCAAGTGGCTCGACAAAAACGAATATTGTCAATATGAGGGTCAGTCAAGCGCTACATCGAAAATTCATGAGTTGTCCGATTTGTTGAAGCATGTTGCTAAAATAACCCAAGAAAATGACGTGGATATCTCTATCAAATTTACTTTCTGCAAGGAAAAATGAGAGAAAGATAACGGAAAACAAAATGGATGAGCTCTGTGAAACTCAACCATTTATTTTATTCTCAAGTTTGTGTAATTCACTAGTTTTATAATTTGTTCGTAGATGTTGAACTTCAGATTGTAGGTTAATCCAAGTAATTTGGAATTAATGTTTGTAATCTCGATGTTTTTATGCGACAAACTTCGTAATGGAGTTTCATATTAATCTATCATTGCTATA
>CAIGRL010064644.1:0-13552 GCA_903798325.1 Fraxinus xanthoxyloides | reverse complement strand
AATCTCTATTCTGTCCGGCGTCACCTTCTTTCTGTAGTTCTCATTCATGCATATTCTGAACTTGTATTGCTTTTATACCTTTTTTCTCAATTAAATTTTTCTTTCTTCCTCTTGAAAATTTGGGAGAAACTTCTCCCTCCCTTTCAAGTTTGACACCAATTGATGGCCTTTTCTGCTTAATTATCTGCTGAAAGGATAATCTTTAAATAATTCTGATATTTGCAGCCCAAAAAATTAAGACAACGGATGAAGATGATGCAATTTCTGAAGCAACAGCTTCTACGGCATTGGACAAAATATCTACACAGCAAGTGCACAATTAGGCTGACTGAAAAAAACACTCAGAAGCAGCATTTTAGAAGACACAAGAACAGGAAGATGAACCTATCTCTGATTCCAATTCTAAAGCTCAAGAAATAGAACTATTGGACAAGAATCAGACCAGAGAAGCTGGAGAAAAAAAGGTTGAAAAAGCAGCATTGGTGAAAACTAGAGAACAGGCTCTCAACTAGGGTTTTGATTTTCAAAACAAAGCCATCGTGGCTGTTGAATCCTCGAACCCCATAGAAAATCCCCTTCAATCCAACAAATTGACCGATATTCAAGAAACTAATCGGAAGAAACCTGTAGCTTTATATGGCCAAATCTTCACGGACGACGATGTCATTGTTTTGCTTCAAGGTATGATCGACTTCAAGTCTATACACGGGGACAAAAACATGGCTGATTTTTACTTTTTAATCAAGGACACGCTTTACACCCAGTTTACAAAGATTCAGATCAAAATATAGGATTCATTATGCTCAAGAAGAACTGGAGTACCAATTCAAGATATAGTGAGGCAGAATGGAAAAAACTTTTGATAAAGGAGGTCGAGCTCTACTGTAAGAAGTTAGATTTAATGAAGGAGATCATGTTGTGCAATCTCTTAAAGATTAGGTAGGCAATCATTTATGAGTTTCTATTTGGTTTGAATTTTTATTGATCGCTCTATTTTTCTTGAATTTATTAAGAGGAAAAAAAAAAAATGAAGGACGAGCTCACATTTCTTGTTTAACAGTAAATTATTATAGAATGTAAGAACGATGGACGAGAATTTGGTTTCATGGATTAGAGTTTTGTTTCACTTGTTACTCTTAACACTAGAGTAATTATTTATTTCATGATTTCCATTATTTATTCCATTGCTTGTGTTAGAGTTACTTCACTAACTATGTTCCCATTTTCAAGCATGGTGACTATTTCTGCATTTTATATTATATGGTTAAAAGCTTTCTGAGCTTATTATATAAATTTCAGTATGAATCTCGTAAATGTTAACTTTGAAGTGTGACTTTCTTGCTTGTCAAAGCCTAGGCATGACCAGTCCATTGATGTGATTCTATTTTCTACTCCCTCGTCCATGTTGTGAAAAGTTTTTACGATCTATACCTATTAAAGACTCGTCCATCTATTTTTGTTAACTATCATCTCACTTTACCCAGTTATGTTGTAATTAACAAATTGATCGTCTCTCTTTATAATATTTTCAGAAAGCCAGTATGAGAAGCATTTTGTTATTCTCACCTATTGTTGTCCTAATCGTTCGAGGTTTTGGTTCATTTCTCATTGACAACTCTTTGTTTCTGAATTAGAGTTTATGATGATTATAATATTAAGTAGTTTAAATAATCAGTCAATTTTGAATTTGAATAATAGAGTTAAAGTGAAATTATCCATGACTACTGTCTAATTATGTCTTCACATAGAGTAACAAAATGTTGGCTAGTCAAGAATGGCCTCCATAGGCATGAACACAGATATTTACATAGAAACTGATGAGTCCTGAGTATAAAATTCGAACTCCCGATTTCAGCATTTATAACTAAAGAACTAAATCTTGTTAGAATATAATGCAAAAAACAAAGTCTTATCCTCAATTACGGTGAGATATGATTGGGTTAGAATTTTTTCTAAAAAAAAAACCTCCCCCACTCTCTTTTTAATACCTCATCTATACGTAAACCATGTACTGTTTATATACAAGTATCATTATTTTCTAAATAAAGGAGGGATCAACGACACACACACACACACAACACTTCCTTTCCGATGGATTCATCAATCCAGTGTATGGGCAGATGATCTGGAAAACAAGGGAATCTATGGAAAGGCTTTGGTAATGTCATAAATAAATTGGAGCCCAGGGATTTGACTATGGAAAACTCGACAAAATTTGAAGCAGATTGAAACATACTGTTTGAAACTCTTTCTTGATTTGTACAATCATTTAGAAAATAGTAGATTTTCTATCGAGTATTTAGAAAATATCAAGAGATTTCTGAGCAGATTATACGATAACAAAAACTAAAAGTAGTTGATAAGTGCATTTACACACTTATTTTGGTTTAAAAACATGGATTATTGTGGAAAGTAATGTGAACATGGCTTAATTCTGTTTAATTTTTGTTTAGACTAAAAAAATGAACATAGTGAAAATTCAGAAAAACAAGCGAAAAATAACTAAAATGAAGCAAAATCAAAGTTTGACTCGAGTGCAAATACTAAAAAGTTGTGTTGATCTCACGATGAAAATTTGGGAGTGTTGGACATCAATTGGATGAACAAAGAAGCCAAATGAATGAAATATAGTCGAAATACCATCACATATCAACTTCCAACTGAAAAAGTTATGTTTCGAATTTTCAGTCTCAATTTGAGACCCATTTTTGGTATAGAAGACATTCGAATTTGAAAATTTATATTCTCGATTATTTGTATATCTTTGAGTTAGATTTCCCACTTATTTTGAATCACTTTAATCGGATATCAGGAGAGAAATATATGACCAAAATACCAAAAGCTGTCTGATGAGAAAAAAGTATAACTATCGGCTGCATAGTTATAATTCTATGCGACCTCATAGTGCATTTCAAAGCCAAAATTGATTGTTGGACATCCTTCTATGCGACCGCTTATATATGTACTACACAACCGCATAGTACAAACTTTTGGCGAGATTTTGTTTCCTTTTTCAAATTGAGACTCTACTTTGATAACAAGATTTTAAATATCCTATATATACCAAAACTCGACCAGAACATGACGAGAGACTTTTCATCAAGGTTTTGAGAGAAGAAAAGAGGCAAGAACACGAAGAACAATACCACAAAGCGAAGATTAAAGTCAAGAATTCAATTGGTGATGTCGTTTCTTCAGTGTTTTTCTGATTTTCTCATTTCCATCATGTTAGGCTAAACTCTTTTGTGCTAGGATTTACGATAAATCTTGTATTATGAATCTTAGACTCGTGATTTTATTTTTGACATTATTATTGAATGATTGACATGGATTTAATTTTTCCTACAATTACTTGATCAATAATAGTATGAATATTGTGGCTTGTTTTACCCTCGAGAGATGGAAAATAAGTTAGACATAGTGTTGATGTTGTAGAGTCGGATAGATGATAGAAATATACCGCTATACTTTAAGTGATCTTTAAATATTCAAAAATCAATTAATGCATTTTTATATGTTCACATCCATCATAAAAATATAGTTGAATCACATGTAAAAATATATTTAATTTTGCTCGAGAGAAATTGTTAAACAAATTAGGAATATTATTCTTCATAATTAAATCATGTCATTAAATTAAAAGTTCGAGTTAAAGAGGACTAATATAAGGAAATTCGGAATACTAGTACGTTTTTTGTCATCATATTTTTACAACACTTGTATTTAATTTTAATCTTCCATTAGTTTTAATTAATTTAGGTCTTATTTTTATACATGGATTATTTAATTTATAGAAAAAATCATAGATTTCAATTGTTTCGGCTAAGGCTGGGTTAACTCGAATTAAACTAAATCAATATCTGTGGGAATGATACTTGGACTCAAATTTCATTTCACTACTTGTTAACGAATCATACACTTGCGGCGATTTTAAAATGAACAAATATTTTCGTGAACAAGTTTTTGGCGCTGCTGCCGGGGATTGAATTTAATTTATTTTTATTTATCCTTATACTAATCTTTACTAATTTTTGTTTTAGTTAGTAAATTTTATTTTTAGTAATTTACATATGTGCTAATTTTGATTCTTCTTCAAGTCTTGTATGCGAAGGTCGATGGACGGTGACTTGATTCGATTATATCCAGAAATCGAATGCACCTTCTATCGTAGGCAAAGAGAAGCAAGAGCACAACAGATGGCTAACGCGCAAAACGAACAAGTGGTGCAAGTCAATAATGACACCGCAAATCATGTTGGTTGGGGATTTCATGACACTGCAAATCATTCAGAGTCAATCTAGCATCGTTTGCCCTCCGTTTGGATAGCCTAACTTCCGGTTGAAGACCAATGTCATACATCTATTTCAGAATGGGCATCAGTTTTATGATAGAGCTCAAGTAAACCCACATACACACGTCTCTCGATTATTAGAGATGTGTCAGCACTTCTGATATAAGGGTATCTCAAATAATATTATCAGACTACAACTGTTTCCACACACACTACGTGATAAAGCACTGGAGTGGTTGGACTCTCAACCCATTGCTAGCATCAGCACATGGAAATTCAACAAAAATTGAAGCAGATTGAAACATATTGTTTGAAACTCTTTCTTGAATTGTACAATCATTTAGAAAATAGTAGATTTTCTATCGAGTATTTAGAAAATATCAAGAGATATGTGAGCATATTATACGGTAGCAAAAATTAAAAGTAGTCCTTCTAGATATTATAATTGACTTATGAGAATGGAGACAATCATATTTTATTGTTTTATTCTTTTAACAAATATAAATATAAAGGATCTTTATTGAGAAGTTTTTGTGGTGTCACTGGATAAGATCCAAAGAGCAACATGCAATTGTTTCTTGGGCATTAGAGTAGCCATATTACAAGCACACAAACCTCAAGTTTTGAAAGCAAAGCCCTTCTTTTACTGCAACTTCATTACTTAATACTGATTCTTGGAACTTAGCGTGTCAAGTATTATCTTTGGACTTAAGCCATTTGTACAGAAAAATTCACCAGAATTTCAATAAAAGAGACAACATAAGATCCCACCATGTATTTAAAAAGAAAAAAAATGTGCGGCCCACCCTTGTGTGAGTGTTCCGTTGCATTTCTAGCGATTTTGTTTCTGTGCATGCAACACATTTCTTATCTTTGTTGATCCACTCTATTTCTGTACAATAAATGTCAAATTAATACTCGCTCAATCCCATTTATATAGACTGATTTTCCTTATTTTCTTTTCCAAATTATACTCCTATTTCTTTATTGTGAGTATATTTGTTTTGTTCGTTCACTAATATAGCATTATTTCATTTGTCTAGTAACAACCTATTTTCCTCACTTAATCTTGAAATTATATAGATTTTAATATAACTACTACTTAGAATCATCAAATTACATACACACAAATCTTGGAGGGAGTAGAGCTTAAATGGTTCATAGTATTTCCCACCGTTATTTTTAAATACTACTACTAGTTGTTGATAATTAAATAAGGGCGAACTAAGAAAATTCTTTGCAAAAATTACTTTTGCAATAACATTAAATAAAAATTGTTAATCCGTCTAAGAAACAAAATCAGCCTATATAAATAGGACGGAGAAAGCAATTGTCATATAACACTTTTTTTTTATACCCAGGTATCCACATTCGACTACTAATCCTGAAGTCTACGCCTTGACCCCTCAAGACGCAGACCGGTGAATCACAGGATGTGCCCCAAACTGGTCAAGGTCCAAGAGCTCCCCACTCATCTGCCAAAGTACCGAGCGAGTCAACATATATTGCACATTGCCTTCTAGGGGAACTCCTGTCTTCCAGGAATTGTCATATAACACTTTATGTGAAAGTATAATTGCATGAGACCCATAGATAAATATGAAAAAAATATATATATACATATTCAAACAACAAAAATAGTCAAATAAATAAATAAAGCCTGCTTAACTGCAGGTATAAAATACACATTCAACACTCCTTTCACGCAGGCTTTCAAGCTAATATTAATGATAAAAGTTGATAAAAATAACAAAGACTGAGGCTTCTACTCCTCCGATGTCCCAAAGAAACAACCAGTACAAATATTCCACAGGAACTTGACCTCCACCAAAATACAAGCTACAAATAATGGTCGATACAGAGAGGAAACTTTCTTCCTATGAAATATTTCTCTTCACATTGAAATAAAAACCAACAGAATTCAAAACGTGCATCTGTAGGTAAGAATACAGTTCCATAGTGTTTTCCCTCTCCAGACACTCAGTAGCCTTGAGAACAAACTTAAACTCCTGTCCGTATAGATGTGAAGCTGCTGCAGCTTTGTAAGTTAAAAGCTCCAAATCACCTGTTGCCATAAGAAAACAGAAAATTAGAAATAAATATAAAATCAGCAGATAAAATACTAATGCATCTATCTCCATATGTTAAAAAATTATGTTTTCAACATTTGACTATGTTAACAGCATGCCAAGTCAAGTGAAATACTAAATATTTAGTGCATGAAGAAAAACGTCTCATTGCTAATTGGCTGATCTTCTTCCACCTAAAATTGANAAAACGTGCATCTGTAGGTAAGAATACAGTTCCATAGTGTTTTCCCTCTCCAGACACTCAGTAGCCTTGAGAACAAACTTAAACTCCTGTCCGTATAGATGTGAAGCTGCTGCAGCTTTGTAAGTTAAAAGCTCCAAATCACCTGTTGCCATAAGAAAACAGAAAATTAGAAATAAATATAAAATCAGCAGATAAAATACTAATGCATCTATCTCCATATGTTAAAAAATTATGTTTTCAACATTTGACTATGTTAACAGCATGCCAAGTCAAGTGAAATACTAAATATTTAGTGCATGAAGAAAAACGTCTCATTGCTAATTGGCTGATCTTCTTCCACCTAAAATTGACAAAAATTTAATGGTGTGCTAACAAGGCTCCCACAAGTCATAAAACTTAGCGATGGCCTTTACCGAGCAATATAACATAAACTGCTAGAAGCAAACAATATAGGAAACATGATTACCAGTTGCAATATCTGACAGGAGAATGCTGTGGCTGGAATGGCGATTAAGCCACCATCTGCAATGGAGCTTCCAATTTTTCCTTGATTCACTGCTAGTAAATATATTTGGAATCGTGTTAGAATGATAAGGGTAAACTTGATTGTACCCATCTTTGCCATTAGAACACACAGACATTCTATCGTCTTCACTCAGACGAAGTCTCAAAAAGCAAGATGCCAACTCCTTCCACGTGTCAGATTTTGCATATGTAGCATCTAAGTGTAAGGCTATCATTTCCGCCAGTTTTTCAGTGGTGTAATCCCCTGTCATTGAGTATGCAAACATCATATTATACCTACAATTTAGTTTCGGAAATGTGGGCCACAATTATCTGGTACCACGACAATTTTATTAAAACTAAGGCAGAAGAGAATAATTCCATAGAAATGCAAATTCCTCTATTATTTCATTAACAGTAAAAATGAAACTATACAATTCAACACAACGGCACCAATAGATAGAGAAAATGTTGGATGGCATTTGAGAGCTTATTTTATATTAGCAAGTGCATAATATGTTCAACAGGAAATATTATTTTATTGTCAGAAGACCAAAAGGTCCTTGTGAGTTGAGTTTCCAGGAATTGTTTTCGAACCCTCTTCAAAGTTACAAACTGACCAAAAACGAAACGTCACTTGGTCTTTGAAGAGGACTTCCATCCATTAATTTCCAATATATGGAAACAATTTCAGAATGGTGGGTGGGTAATTATCTGTTTGTGATTGTGGGAGGGGGGAGAGTGAACATTAAAGTATAATAGCAAAAAGGAGTAAAAGAATATAGAGAAATGTGCAATTAATAGAATCTCATGGTTAAAAATAATGACATAACAAATGATGCCGGAACTATTCAAAATTGATCTTATTAAGAAGTGATTAGATAACGAAACAAACGGCTTGAAACCTTCTGAAAAGACACTAGTAACATACCTCGTTGATGCATGACAACAAGTCTAGCCAACAAGTTGCTGCACGTTGGATCCTTCTTTAAAATGTCCTCAAAGCATGTACAGAGTTTCGCATTGTTTATGCCATTAAAATGCTCCAACAGAGCAGCTTTCATTCTACAATAAATGAAACAAATATGTTCAAATTACACTTGCATACACATACATATGCATTTTTCTTTCATATCAGAAATGAAATGACTCAGAAAAACCAAATATAACTAGCTTCTTAAAGCGTACACAAAAATTCATCTTGCAACATCACAATACATCCTAGGTTCTTTCAGCACATCACATGAATTCCAGACGAGAAATAGAAACAATGTTGTTTCTTTTAAACTATTTCACAAGTACTATTTTTCTACGAAAGACCAGCCATAGAAATGCCTTAATCATTATAGGACAAAAGATTTACAAGTGTAATTCAATGAGTTGAAAATAGGTTAATTCGCAAAGCGACAAGAACTTGGAAGAATGACTTGCAAGAAAAGAAACCTCATCCTTTTGAGTATTTAAAAAAGCTTGAAAGAAATAATTCAAGGATAGTCAACAAATAGGACACATCTATAATCTCACTACATCGAGTCGTTTTGTAACTGAAATTTCCAGTGCCAACAGATATGAGAGCATTTTAGAGAAAGAAAGATCACATGGTCGTGGGTTTAATTTTTGTTAGTTTAAAAAGAACTTCTCAGAAATTCATGTTATTTAACAAAATGGTCCTCTACATAGAAAAGATACCTACGATAAGATAAGGATATTCACATTGTTTAAAATAACATTGAAAGTAGAAAAGATACCTACGATAAGATAAGGATATTCACATTGTTTAAAATAACATTGGAAGTTTACGTGTCAAATCACGCATAATGATAGGCTTTACGAAAACGCATCGAATCCTACACATTTTTGAGGCCTATGCCTCATGACAACTAATGTATTCATTCATTCGTCTTGCGTCGTTTCATAAACATTTTACTAGCCTTGGATTTTTAGGTTGTTTCTTTACTACCTAGAATGTTTTAGGGGTTATTTTATTTCAGTCTTTTTCTATTTATACAGATAGAGAAGAGGAAGACAATACACCATTGCAAGTGGCGGATTATGACAATGAATGAGAACAAATTAAGAGTGATCAAGAGGATGCTGATGATTCTTTCAAAAATCTATTAGAAGTGAAGATGCATTAGATTTCTAATTGTTTCTACTTCTAGTAGTAGAATATAATTTTGTTACTTCATTATTAATTTAAGACTTGTTTCTAAACTACTTTATCCATCTATTTCATGTTTCTTTCCAAATCGAGCATATTTTAGTATTTATTTTTTATTTTTGAATTAGTTTATGGGAAAGCCTCTGATTAAGCATTTTTAATCATTCAATATTCATGGGACTTTCTTATATATATTTAGTTATCCTCGTTAATTCCACATCTTGCATTTATGGGCATTGTTACTACCATAACATTCATTTTTACAGATTTCTTGACTAGGTAAAAACACCTACTCTTACTAACTAAATAACAGAAATGTAGCATCTATTTCATTTTCTTATTCTTTTCTCAAACTGTATCACATTATTACTTGAATGCCAATAGTAAAATAGTCCCTATTCATTCAGTTTGTTTTGCATCCTCAGCAGCCACAATTGATATTTTGGAGAAGAAAACCATTACCTTAACTGGAGCGCTGTATCTGAAATTTTAAATGATTTTTCAAGTTCATCAAGAGCCTCGTTGACCCGATCTCCTAGAAGAAGCATCTGCCAAAATAGCAAAGATGGAATCTGTTCTAATTATAAAAGAAAAATTAACTAGTACACAATCAATAATTGTAGGGGCTGTGCTTCTATTTGTTATGACAAAACATAACTGCATCCGTTGATTTTTACTTTCACAGCTTAATTTCGTTTTGCTGTGTTTTCTTATGAAAATCTACCCACTAATTCTACTATGCAAGGTTGACTGTGTAGTTCTGTAACATTCTATACGACAGGAAAACTCTGTTGCTTCAAAAGGAATTGGTTAAAAAGTAAAACAGTTTCTGAATACACAATTGGTTCTATTTTCGTCCAACCTTTGAGTAAATGCATCATTAAAAGGAATTGGTGTATATATCGCTGTATAAGGAATAGTAGCTGGATTTTAAAAGCAAAACAGAATTCTGCTCATTTTTCAAAACAAATAAGTCATTTGATGAATATGACAGACAATTGCCGTACAAAGCATAAAAACTGCTGTACCTGTATTAAAGGGTGAAAAGCAAACATGCAAATGCTTCAACGCACTCTTATAGTAGTCGTTATGAAATTTCCTGTGCTTATTAATCAAACCCTCATAAGTTTCACGAGACTTGGGCAAATGCAAAGGCAGCAGCCATGGAGGAAGACCTACATTTTCCAATATATTCATGAACGTAATTGACGCATGGCTTAAAGGTACACATCCCAAAAATTGTGCAATTAAATCAACCCAATTCAAAGAATGTGCGGTCGCTTAAGCCAGACGCTGCTATTGATAAAGAGGTTTGTATAGTATATATAGATGATTAGTTATGAAAATTATGGCCCTGCCCTGCTCTATTTACTCCTATGCATACAAGACAAGGAACTTTACTTTTTGTTTGAACACCTAACAAGATAAACAAACATAAAATGCATGCAGCAACAAACAATTTAGTTGCTAAAAAAGGTCAATGTAGTTGACCAACGATGTAAAACTAGAACCCAGACTTTTCAGGTACAAATACATAATATACATTTTGAGATTAAGAGGTAGGGGAAGGAATAAACATAGAGGACCTACAAATTTCCTGAAAATCAAAATTGTGGACAGGAATAAATTAGTGAAACACGGAATATTTGGACATTAGCAAGATACATCATCGTACCTACAGAATTGCACCTATCAGAAGTTAAAGAAGAAGACGGGAGAGAGCACAAGGTCTGAAACTCACCACGAGTGTCAAAAATAGACACATGAGGCAGATCACCACTATGATTAGAGAAGAAATATTTTTCATGTTCACTGTCCTCGGCAGAACTCGAGTAGAAATTTTGTGGCTGAAAATGACAGCGCATAGGTTCTTTCAGTTTATTAGCATCAATATACATGGATTCTTTGTCATTGACGATAGAGGTGTTTGAATCACGCTGTAAACAGGATTCGGATCCTCCAGCTTCAAAAGCATCATTCCCCTTGTAAATTCCATCTGCAGGCATTTCCGATTGCTTGGAGTTACCAGAATACCAGAGATGGCAAAATGTCAAGCCAACAACCAAATTTGAGACTGGGCCACTCTCAAAACCACGCTTCTGCATAAGACTGATTAATGATTTATTATTGGCCCTCAAAAACGAAGTTAAATGTTCATTAGTCGATGCAAACATTTATTTACTGGCTTTCCACAATCACAACCACTTCAATAATTGAACTTCAATATTTCAAAAAGTTTAATTGAAAAATAAATATCATATTAAACGGACATTACCCGAAACATGCTAGCAACAAAAAATTCTTTTTAATACCTCAATAGCTCACCAAAGAATCCAATAAACTTGTGAATTAGTGGCTCGTCCTGCTCAACAATGTTTTGTCTCCTTCAACAGACTTGTAACTTTTGAGATCTTAGAACCACAAAAAAGAACACTATAATATCTAAAAAAGTACTGGCTACAGCCATTTATTTCACACTTTGCAGTGCTTATCCTAGACCAGTTGAGATTAGAGCTTTCTTGAATTATAGAGTAACATATGCTCATTCCAATACTTCTAAATGGACATAAGTCAATAATAGTGAATTTAATTACTTCGGATCAGAGATGTATAGAATCCTACAAAAACTAAACTAAAATGTAGAAGAAAACCAAGACAATACCATGGAGCAGCCATATGCGCACCCTCATTCATTCCATGTATGAGACAGTAAAGAATAAATTCCAATTGGACAGCAAACCTATCCTGTGCATCACTTAGAATTTCAGTATTGCATTAAACTGAATTTGGAAATTAGAATTCACAAAAAGGAAATAACAATCCTTTTGTGATTGACTAGTTCTAGACACAAACAGAAATTAGGATTGAATCACCTATCTACCAAGGTAGAAAAATGTCGTTCTCCTTTCATAAATATAATTTCCTTAGGTTGAAAAATATATGAAGAAGAGAGAAGCAAAAACACTATGTTAATGAAATCTAAATCTTAGTATTTCATGAGTAGAAGAAGCTATTAATTATCAATTATTTCATGGAGAACAAATTTTTATCAAGAAATAATTTTTCCATAGTGTACCTTTGCTGGCCAATTTTTTTGCATCCACAATTCATAGACAATTTGATTTTTTCTTGGGTTGATAGTTTCACCACTTATATAGCTTAGAATCTCCAGAGCAGCCTGTAAATATTGTGGATATGTATGCATTCAGCAAACATATACTATTGAAAATCTACAAATAATTTGGAGGAACATAACCAGAAGCCAAATGACATTGTGTATGTGATTGACGTGATATGTATGAGACAAAGGGTATTTACATATAGATGAAAGATTGCCAAAACTCTAAAGAGAGGAAGGTCAGGAATCAAACAGAGAGCATATAAATAATACAGAGTATCAGCTAACTCTTGCCATATTGTATGTGGAGATTATGAATCCTTGAGTGCCATATCTATCATCAATACTTCAACATACCCAAAGAGGGGAATGGAAATTTAAATTTTTTTCTCATAAAAACAGTTGAACAATCCATTCTAGCCTCAGGATGAATTGGAATTATCAAGTCATAGTCAAAAAACAAGTATGCTAATCCACAAAGGTTCAATGCTATGCAGGATTCACGTCAAACAGCAGGAATACAAAAATCATTAAAAACAGTATAATGTTAGCATTGGTAACACCTAACACAGTACCAAAATCAAGTTCAAAAGATTAAAATCTTAGGGAGACAATAAAAAGAAATTCTGACTACTATGATAGCCAATACTCAAAAATTAAATTCTTGCGAAAGGGAAGATATACCGAATACTTGGTGCGGTTATGAGATAGAGACTTGTCGTGTTCAGTTCCTTTGAGCAGCACACTAAGCACGCCGGATGCCTCCTCCCAATTGTGTTGGTAGAGGAGTTTCTTCAACAGCCACTGAAGCTTTTCCCTGTGGATGAACTGCAAACTTTCATTCAGGCTGTACTGTAAGCTTCCAATTAGTATCTTCAGGCGATAGCTCTGCTTATTGTTAGCCAATATGATTTCATTTGTATTCCTCACCTTCTTCACCGTGTCCTCGTCATTTTCGTGAGGATTTCTTGGCCCTCTTCGTTTGGGTTTAACTTCGTTGGGTTCCATTGCTGTTTCTTCTATCATATTCAGGCAACCAATTTGCGAAATGAAAATCTTGAATTGTGCTGGTAAGAGCGGAAATTTAAAATAACAGAACCTAAGCCATAACGGTTGGCGTTCCGTTACAAGTTTTTTGGGAAGTACCCATTCATGTTTCCAAAACAATAATAATAATAATAAAATTACGCGGGAAATCCCTACA
>CAIGRL010064545.1:0-10874 GCA_903798325.1 Fraxinus xanthoxyloides | reverse complement strand
GAGATGCCTTCATTTCATTAACACAAAAAAAGTGTGGGTGAATTTGGATGTCTAGGTCTAGTCATCAATTTTATTCCTGCACTGGTTAGTATATTGTTATCTGTGTGGATGGGGCGAGACAAGATTTCTGGTCATGTGTGTAACTATCGAATATCCAGAGGTGTCTAGTGAAGCAATTAGGCTAAGGCTTTTCCCATACACATTGAGAGACTCAGCCAAGAGAGTGGTTAGACAGTTGTCTACCTCATAGCATCACTACATTGAACCAATTAAGTCAAAAATTCCTTAGAAAATATTTTCCACTGAAAAGGATTGCAAAGCTAAGAGACGATATTACAATGTTCCAACAACTAGACTATGAGTGTTATTTAGATGCTTGGGAACGATACAAGGGCTTACTCCGCCGATGCCCACAATATGGATTGTAGAAATGGGTTCAGGTGTAGTACTTCTACATTGGTCTAAATCTAATAAGCAGGGCTAACGTAGACTCTGCATGCGATGTTTCTATCACAAAAAGAACCATAGATCAAGTCTTCCAATCATGGAGGATCTGGCATTTACCAGTGCACTTTAGCTTACTGAAAGGACAAGTGGAAAGAGAGCTGTACGGGTTTTCAAATTTGATTCTTTGACAATAATTTCAGCATCATTGGCACAGAAGATGGATTTAATAATTGTAGCCCAGGAAATAAGACCGAAATGCAAACATTGTGGAGGGAACCACGAGAGTGTTGATTGTAACATATGATCTTCTTTTGTTCAGACAATGGAGCATTTGAACTATACTCAGAATTTTCAAAGGCAACAACACAATCCAAATCCTAATACCTATTACCTAGGCTGGAGAAACTACCCAAGTTTTCAGTGAAACAATAAATAGGGTGCTCAGACTGTACCATAGCAAACTGCACCACTAGGTTTTAGTAGAATGAAAAGAAGTCTTCACTAGAAAATCTTGTGACTAAGTTGGTAGAAATATCTACTCAACACATGCAACATATGGATAAGAGCTTGCAAGTTCAAGGAGCTACCATAAAAAATCTGGAAAATCAGATGGGATAAATAGTGAAAGCACTTTCAAAAAGACCACCAAGAGCACTGCCTAGTGACACTAAGATAAATCCCAAATAGCAGGTAATGGCAGTGAAGGTCATGGAGAAGGACATATTGAGGAAATAACTACCCGCAATGGAGTTCAACTGCCAGAGATTAATGTAGAGAGACCAATTGCTACAAAAGAAAAGGTACATAACACAGTTGAGGAGCAAATGGCTGAATCCGAGCAAAACAAAGAAGACGAGACAAAAGAGTATCAGAGGATACAAAGGTTAAGGAAATCGCTCATACTAAAGAATTTACACCACCACTACCTTTTCCGCAAATATTGCAAAAGAAAAAGTTCATTGATCAATTTGAAAAGTTCCTAGATATGCTAAAAAAGCTCCACATCAATATTCCATTCATTGATGATATACGACAGATCCTGATGTATGCCAAGTTCCTAAAGGTTATAATGTTTAAGAAAAGAAAGCTTCCAGACTAGGAAGTGGATTAATCGAGGAGAGCAGTACAAGGCTGCAAAATAAATTACCACCAAAACTTAAGGACGTAGGGAGTTTCACTTTACTATTTCACTAGGCAAAGAATTTCATTTAATGCTTTATGTGATACAGGAGCAAGTGTAAATTTAATATCTTTGTCTTGTTTTAGGAAACTAGGAGTTGGGTCATGAAAGAATCGAATGTGACATAGTAACTGGCAGATAGGAGCATCAGATACCCATGGGGCAAGATAGAGGATGTGCTCATCAAGGTTGGGAAGCTGATATTCCCAATGGACTTCCTTGTTATGGACCTCGAAGACGATCATGATATACCAATTATCTTAGGTCGACCATTTTTAGCAAAAAGTCAAACTTTGATTGACACTGAGAAGGGTGAGTTGTGTGTGAGGGCGGAGGACGCACGTGAGATCTTTAAATTATATAATTCATCCAAACAACCATTAGTCCTATAGGAAGCCAAATCTATTGTTGTTTAGAGAGCTTTGGACAAGATGAGAATGGAGAGTTCAAAGTTTGGAGGGCAAAAAGAGGATGCAGGGCTGAAAATTGCAAGAAGTATAAGGTTGCAAGATTTCAACATGAGCTACCATGATCAAACTACCAAATCTAGCTAAAGACTACAAATTCAGCGCTTGTTGGGAGACAATCCAATTTCCTAATCCTTTCATTTATTTATTTGTATTTTTTTTTCGTATTGCATTGCACGTAGTTTTATTTTTGATTAATAGGTTGCATTAGTTATAGGCATGTTTCAATTTACACGGTATCACCATCCTATTATGTCTTCTCCTAGGCAATTGTATTTATTGTTGGTTGTTTTGATTGTCTGAGATAAGTAACGCATGTTCTAAGTTATTTGATCTTTATTATTTGATTAGACCACTATGTGCAGGAATATGACATCATGAAATACTAAAACCAACATAGACCAAGGGAAAAACATGATAAAGAAGATTGTCTAGCCGTTACACATAGTACTGGCACCTTCATCAGAAAAAATTAGGGGAGTACCTTCTTCCTTTTCTTCTTCGTCCCCTTATATTCTTATTTATACTTTATAACATTGAGGACAATGTCGGTTTTAAGTTTGGGGTGGGAAAGACTTTAAGTTTTTTTACTTTTCATGTGTTTTTGAGTGTTTGTGTGTTTTTTTTCGTTATTGTTTTAGTATATAATAGAAAAATACAAAAAATTGAAAATTTTTAACACAATAAAAAAATAAGAATTTTTTTATATCTTGTTTTAGGCTATGTGCTTGTGCGGGTTAGATAGTGTGGCCGACAATGATGATTAAATTTGAGATTTGGTGCTGATTTATGAACTGTGGATATGATGCATGACAGACTGATTGAGACTTAATCTTGCAAAATTAGATATTATACGTGCACTAAAATTAAGTTAAACAGCGTGATGTTATGAGTTGATTCATATGTTGGATAGGTTAATAGAATGAATATAGATGCTTTACCCAAACCGTACTAAATTATTTATATTTAGACCAAGTTTAGCACAATTAGGGGGTGATTTTGCTATTGTTGGAAGACACGGATGTGGGCAGGAATTCCATATGAAAACTTTTGTGTGGATTTTATTAGATTGATGAGATAAAATTTGGCGAAAATCTTAAGTTGGAGTTCGATTTTGCCTGAATAGGTGTTGACAAGGGGCATTGTACTGATCAAGACATAATTTTTTAATGTGAAAATTCTCTTCTAAACCTTTTTTACTTGTATTATTAAGCCTGCAAGGGTGTTTAAAACTTGGTGCTATAAAGTCATCTGATTTGGCAGTCATCGACCTAAAGCCTGTTACATGAGTCATTTAGAAAGCTTAATGGGGAGAGAAAGAAAATACATTTGTAAATCAGAAAAAACAAGTGCATAAAAAGTGAGCATTGAATGCATTGGTTAAACTCCAAACACTTGTCTGATGGAATTTGACTTTTGATGAAGGATAATTAGTCTCATTGAGTCTTGAAGGTCAAAGCAATCAAAGAATTGGAGAATTCTTGTTTATTGATGTGTTGACTTACACTTAGCAGAATCCACCTGAACTAGAGAGTGTGAGGATAGTAACGAAAAATTCAACCTTAGATTACATACTGAGAAAAGAGTGAAAAAAGGAAAAAGTTTGGGAGTGTGTGAATCATACGAGAGGTGAAAGAATATATTTGACCATAGAGGGTCTGGAATTGAAGTAACTTGTAGATTCCTGATTGTCTACTTAATTCTTCACACACAACTTCAGTTTTGCATTGAAAGAGTAGATATTAGTTTGGAATTGTGGCCTTGAAACATTTTGTAGATTTAATACTATAATTTCAAATACTGAGATAAAAAGCTAGATTATCTAACCAAAATTTTTTGCATGCTTGTGTATTTGTTATTATTTAGACTATAATTTTGTTTGAGGACAAATAGATCCGAAAGTGTGCAAACAGAGTGAGCCCTGCAGGATCTAGACATAGGTCATTCCAACCACCACTTGAGCCTAGAAATAGACCTTAGACACACTTCCTGAAACTCAGCAATCGGAAGGAAGGAAGGGATATGTCTCCCCAGGTATTGGTGCCTAGAAGAAGACAACTTGGGAGAGAGCAAGCGAGTCTAGGCGGGTCCATCACATCTCCCACCAAGATACCAAGTTGATGAAGATCCCCCAAAGGTCATGCGACCTAGATGATGACGATGAAAACTTGTTTTTTTCACAAGAATTAAGGGTTACGCATGTCCCAAGCCATTATGTACTACCAAAAATACAAAAGTACAATGGAAGAGGTGACCCGGCTAAACACTGGAATGGTTATAAAACATATATGAACCTGATAGACGCCTCTCCCGTTGTCAAGTGCAAAGCTTTCCACCTCACTTTGAGTGGTTTAGTCGAGATTTGGTACAGTAGACTACCTCCTCGAACTATTCGGAGCTGGCCACAATTTAAGACTACATTCTTGAAGAGATTTGCTGTAAGCAAGGAGGTAGAAGCCATCCAATGCCTTCAGGACATGAGGCAGTAGTCAGGAGAAACATTGAAAAGCTTCTAAGCTCGTTTCACTCATGAAATGACATACTATGTTCAGGTCACATATTGGGAAGCGTTTTCTGCACTACGAGGTGGTTTGAACATGAACACCTTATTTTAGAGGGATGTCCAAAATCAGGACCTCGTCAACTATAATGCTTTACTCGAAATGATGAGATGAGAGATCATTAATGAGGAGTTAATTGACCATTGCAATCGAGCCAGCAGGGGTCTCCCACCCCCACAGAGATAACAAAGGAAAGGGCCAACCTCCCACCTCATGGACCATTAATGGAACCAAGCTGGGAATGAAATTGCCCTCAGCACTAGGCAATCATTGGTAATGAACGATGTACCCATTTTAGCCTACAAAGATGTGGAGCATAGGACCAACGCGTAGAAGAAGGAACCAAGGCATAGGGTCCATCAAAGAGGAAAAGTTTGGGGACATGGTCCAATACTCAGAAATAGGACAAACACCCCTTAGTATTGCTCTACCTTCATTCTTATAGCCATGATACAACAGATTGTAGAGAAATTGCTCTACATCAACGATAAATGAACGTATAAGATGACCAAAGGAATGTCGATCTCCATAGAGACACGTCTCCTACAAGTTAGGATCACTTGCCTAGATGTGAAGAGAGAATTTGTCATCGGAGTCATATCCAAGACAGAGAGGGAACCATAATAGGGAAGAACCTAGGGAGGGGCAATGACAACGTAGGAGTCCTCCGGTTAATGAAAGAGATGCTCCAATCCATGAGTCGATACTATTTGTGGAGGACCTTACGTCAGAGGTGATATAAAAAACTCCTAGAGTAACTATGCAAAGGTAGCCACTATTCTACCAATGACTAGTCACATTGTAGTTAACAATTCACAAGGGAGACCATTGTCCCCATATCCTTCACTCAGGCAAATTTTGAGAGAATACACTGTTCCCACTGTAATTATCTCGTGGTAAGGGCAATTGTAGCCTGTAATGGTTTAAAATATATGTTGATTGATAACAGTAGCTCCGTTATATCCTGTTTGGAACCACTTTCGATAAAATGATTGTCGATAACGAGGTAACCTCCATCACAACCCGTCTATATGGTTTCGCCAGGGATAGCATTATCTCGTGATGGAAGATCACCCTTATCGTAGAGATGGGAGAGTCACCTCAAACAACTTTAAATTTCATGGATTTCCTGATAGTGGATAGCCGGTCGGCTTATCACGGGGTTCTAAGGAGGCCAGTACTGAAAGAATTGTGGGTAATCACCTCTATTCATCACCTATGTATGAAATCTCCCACTGAGCAAGGGATTGCCATTGTGAAAGGTGACCAAAGAGGAGCTCAGAAATGCTACATAAATTCTATAAGAAAAGTCGATCCAAGAAACATCAACATGGTGCTTGTAGACGCCAAATGATAGACGTCGAAGAACCAAACACAAGGCTGGAAGATGTCGAGATGGTAGATGCTACTGAACGTCCAACCATACCCGATGAGTTGGATTCGTATATCATTGAGTCTGAATCCTAGACTGCACCAGTGGAATAACTCAAAAGTTTCCAGTAGATCCCTAAAATCCTAACAAATAATTACGAGTGGGAAAGAACCTGCCACATGGGGCCAAGGAAGAACTAATGGAACTTTTATGTAAAAAGCTCGATGTCTTTGTCTGGAGGCATGAAGATATGATAGGCATTGATCCAAAAGTCAGCAGTCAACACCTGAACATTAATCCAAGTGCAAGCCCGCACAAACAAAAAAGGTAAGCCCTTAATCCGAAAAGATATGAGGCCCTTAAGGAGGAAGTTCAGAAATTAATCCAGAACGAATTTATCCGAGAGGCATTCTACCCCAGATGGGTCTCCAACCTAGTATTAGTAAAGAAATACAATGACAAATGGAGCGTGTGCATTCATTTTTCCAATCTAAACTAGGCTTGTCCAAAAGATAGCTTTTCCCTTTTGAGAATTGACTAACTTGTGGACTCCACCACTGGGCATGAAATCTTAAGCTTTATGGACGGTTACTCAAGCTACAATTAAATCCCTATGCACCCAGCGGATGAGAAAAGTACCTCCTTCATTACAAATAGAGGTCTCTATTGCTAGAAGATGATGCCCTTCGGTCTAAAAAATGTCTGTGCCACCTACCAAAGGCTTGTTAAAAAGATGTTTACCAACCTCATTGGCAACACCATGGAGGTCTACGTGGACAATATGCTGGTAAAAAGTCTTAAAACAAGCGATCATTTGAAGTACTTGGACGACACCTTTCAAATTCTACGAAGGTATAGAATGAGGATGAACCTCCTTAAATGTGCATTTGGGGTTACTATCAGAAAATTCTTGGGATATATCGTAAATCAAAGGAGAATAGAGGCTAATCCAGAGAAGATACTAGCATTGATCGAGATGAGGTTGCCATAAAAGCCTAAGGAAGTGCAGAGTCTCATTGGGTGAATAGCAACTCTAAGTCGTTTCCTATCCAAAGCTACTGATAAATGCCTCCCTTTTCTCAAAATCCTGAAAGGGGGGAGAAGGTTTCAATGGACAGAAGAAGCTTTTAGGGCAGGCTCCCCTCCTCTCAAAGTCCAAGTCTGGAGAAATTTTGCAACTCTATTTGGCTGTTTCCAATGAAGCTATTATGATGTTCTCATACGAGAATAGGAGGCCCTTCAATGGCCCATTTATTACATAAGTAAAGTACTACTAACAACAGAAACCCAATATCCCAACATGGAGAAGTCTGCCCTTGCAGCGATCACAACTTCCAAAAAATTGAGGCCATACTTTCAAGCTCACACAATACACATGCTAACCAACTTCCCATTCAGGCAAGTACTTTAAAAACTCAATGCGTCGAGAAGATTGTTGAAGTGGGCTATTGAACTCAGCAAGATCAGTATTATCTACAAATCACGAGCAGCCATCAAAGGCCAGGCCTTCGCTGATTTTGTGGTAGAATTTGCTAATTCCTGAAAATGGAAGAAATAATGGAGCCAACCGAGCGTTCCACTTGGGGTTTTCATTGATGGTTCATCTGGGAAAACGGGCTCTCAAGTGCAGGTGTGGTTTTGATCAGCCTCGAGGAGCACAAGCTCAATAGTGCGGTGAGATTTGGATTCAAAGCCTCAGATTAGTTTCCTTATTAAAGCCTCAAATTAATGCATGTTTTTCACACACGAGCTTCAGCGCCTCAACATTGAAAACTGATGGAATAATCATCATTACACATTTAATTAGGTAACGACTGGACGTGTATTGGAAGTTGTAATGATACGAATGTCTTAAAGGTGCAAGAACATCAAATCATTGGTACATTTCTCAACAGCCAGCATTATTGTCAACCTTGATGGAAATTAGCCTCGGCAGCGTGGCACCTCATTTTGAACGAAGTTCAGCCAAAATAGGAAGGAGCTTCGGTAGTTCAACACTTCAGAACTTCGGCCCAAAAGGGAATGCATAGTCCCATCTTCGGCTTAACAAATGTTCGATTCACTTCTCTACTGCATACGCGGACCTAGTTCAACATCTAACTCCAACTATGACATAAATATCTATACTTGGACTTGGGGGATTATTGTTGTGTCCATACTATCAAGGCCCAATGACCCAAAAAGGTAAAGGAGGGGCTACAGTCCATTTGGCCGAAGCACTATTGCCGAAGCCCCAATATATATCTGAGGCCTTATTTTCGAAGCCTAAAAGTGCTTCCAAAGCGTCACAACTGAAGCTCAATGAACTCAAAATCCACAATTAGCGAAGCACCTGCTTCGATGTCGATGCCCAGAGAAAGGGAAATGCAATGCTTATAGTCCAAGTTGTGGCTCACTAGCGTTTAAATTTGAGGTTTAACCATAACAAATGATGACCACGTCTAAAGATCTTACAGTACCAAGGATCTTTTTGGAATGACTGATGGGACGGCTGCAATGAATAGAGCAGTCATGTCAACATAGGGCATGGGTTAGCCGCCCCCTCCACAAGCATTTAAGACGCCCCAAAGCTAGAACAGTCTGACATGACGCCTATGAAATGATGTTTCAGTAAAGGAGATTAGGCCACGTATCCCCGGTCCAATGATCATCATTGTACATGTAATAATATAAATAAACCCTCTTAGCATCAAAAATGGGGTTGGAAGAAGAAAAAGAAGAAGATGAAACAGAAGAAGGAGATATAGAGTCGAAGTTTATTCAATTTTTCTATTAATCATTCATGATCATATCTTTTTCGTGTTTGTGAATACCGGATCCTTTACATATTAGTCTCGTGTCAAAATCTTCTCCCACGTTTCAATTCTAACATTCCCACTAGTAATTTGTCAACACGTGTCGGAATTATCACACCAAAACACGATTGGGCTCAGTATTTGTTGACGCATTTTTTGTGGTCAACTCCTATCCATTATAAAATCTATAATCAAAAGCAACAAAAGTGTTACTTCAATTATTCAGTGCAAAAGTCTCAAAACAGAAAATCGAGGATTGAATGCATTGTGGGTCATCCAATTTTGAGTGGAGGTGCATTTAGATCATTCAACTTCTATATAGTGCAATTAGATCACTTAAATTCGATCCACTTACAGATTTAGTCATTCATCTTCAGTTTTATTCAATCAAGTCGCACAATTAATTGCAAGTCTAGTTATTGTATAAATTATCCCATCAATTTAAACTAATGTCATACGATGACTTGTACCGTAAAATTAACAAATGACCATCGTATATGTTCGCACCATGCGATAATGCACATCACCCATCCTAAATTATTTTCTTAAAAAAATCATATAAACTAAAAGTATATTTTTAAACTTAGACTATTTATTATTAAATAACGTCAGGATCAACATATTTCGTTTGTTAATCTAATAGTACTTGGCAAAGTGAAGGTTATCGATGTTGGGCGAATTGATTACACAAAATTGTATATGTTATTAATTCGGTAAGAAAACTGAAGTTATATTATTTGATTGCTCCAAATTGAAGATGAGTGACTTAAGTGCACATCCAATATAACCCAAATATGGATGCTAAGAATGCTTTGTGGATTTCAAATTAGCACTATTTTTTATGCTTTAGTCCCTGTTTGGCATTCTAAATTTCCCTTTTCCTTTTGTAAACTCATTTTCGTTTAATGGGATTTACAGGGGCACTATTTTTAATGCTTTAGTCCCTGTTTGGCCTCCATGTTCTAAAGTTCATTTTTGTTTAATGAGATTCACAACTTTTATCAACTTGTCAATCACATATTTCATAAGTTTTATCATAATTTACTAAAAAATTGACTTTTACTAAACCAAACAGGAGCTTACCAGTAAAAAAATCAGAATTAATTGAACTGAATTAATGCAGGTCGAATTCTAAGAATCTCATTGATAACTACAATTATTTAGATCCAGAAACTATTAGATTCCTAGACATAAAATATGGCCATTACATGAAATAGCCATTATACACATTATTTCTGAAATTCAAGTTAGCCCCTCTTTGAGCCTCATAATTGGAGAAAAATGTATTTTGGAATTGTAATTTTTTGGAGAATGTAGGATTAAAAATAATTAATTTTTTTCAATTTGTGTGAAATTATTTTATTGGAGAATGTGTTGAAATTAATTTTGAAAAAATAAAAATGGAGTGAGAGGGGTTTGAGAGGTAAATTCTCAAGAAATTGGAAACAATTAACCATTTCTACGAAGTTGTTAGTGTAGATTAATCTTCAGTAGGATAGGCAAGTAATCCTTATTTTTGGGGAAGAGTGTATAATAATCTATAATTAATTTTTAATTAAAAGATAATAATATCATTTATTACAATGTTCAGTCCTTTTCAATATATATTGTTCCTAAACACAAGAGTTCACACCTTGAATGCGTTGATTCCGAAAGTCTGATCTATATTTTATTTTTCTCTTTTATCTTACAAGTAAAAAATATATTTTGCCTACAATAACTTTTAGATGTTTTTCTATGCATTCACGAACAAGAAACACTTTCAATTTTTGATTAATTGACTTTGTTAGTGCAAAATTCATTCAATTTACTAAGACAAATTTTGGCTTTCATGATTTGTGGAAGTAGTCCGCGTAGGGAAAGTGATATTGTAACAACTGGCACGCGGTAGTTTTTGAAAGATTTCTAAATTTGATTGTACAACTCACCAACCAATCGAAACTATCAACCCTTGAACCTAGTGCATACATGTTAGGTAGTATTACGTTATTTTCTTCATAGTTTTCCCTTGCATGATTTTTGTTTTTCTGTATGTATGAGAGAGAGAGAGAG
>CAIGRL010064477.1:0-11903 GCA_903798325.1 Fraxinus xanthoxyloides | reverse complement strand
TCAGTCGCTGTACAAACTATGAGCAGACACCAGGCAACAGGGATAATGAATCAACAGCAAAAATTGATCCAAACCTCCCAAATTAAATCCCCGATTCCCTTCCATAAAAATTGAAAAATACAATTCTAACCAAAATCCTAAATCAATTAAATGATTTTAAACCTCTGCATTGCAGCTATGCTCCATTGGAAACTTAGACAGTTACCTCTGGCTGAGAAAACGTCAACGAGTGGGTGGAGCCTGGAGGTGGCGATTGCGGACGGCCGACGGCCGGAGGATTGGGGAGTCGCGGCTTTGCAACTTATGCGGTTAGGTCGTTAGGGTTGAAAAATGTTGTGAGATGTGTGAAATTTGTGGTTTGTTAAAGAGTGAAGGAAAGGGAAGGAGGACTGGAAGAATGGCAACGAGCTTGATTGACCATTGGTCAAGAAGAGACGATGTCGACGTTACGATTGGAGTTGGATTGAAGGAGAGAATGAAAATTTATTTTCCATTTTGTGATTAAAAAAATTATAATTGGGCCAAAGATGAGGCCCATCTGGTATTGGGCCTGATTGCAAAAAAAAAAATGGGCCAGAAATAGACCCTCTACAGTTTTGGGCCTGAGGCTCAGGCCTCAGCCTCGCCACTGGGCCGGACCTGGTATAGATATTACCAAATGCATGGTCTCGATAACTCCGTATATCAAGCACAAGGGTAGAGTGGAAAACATTATATGAGAGAGAAAATAACTGGATGGTGAGAGATGGGGCCATTGGGTTATATAGACCCCGTCATGGTCAGGATGTTCATTATGGACCCGTAGGCATGGGGCCACAAGAATTCAGAGCCCGTTGAGAGATTGAAGTAGAAGTTTCTTTTTTGTGTGAACCCTTTACTTTCTCGGTAGCATATTTGTTGACCACACGAATTATTGTACTTCTTTGACTCCTATGTGAACACAACGCGTTCCTTTTGGGTTTGTCACTTTAACATACCCCTATTTTAAGTTTCTAGCTCTGCAATTAACAAGATACTAGCTTGAGGTGCATTATTTTGGTTACGTCACCATCCGTAGGCCTCAAAAGATTTTACCTCGTCTTCACCCCACAAAAAGAAAGGATTTCAAGCCATATGGGGCACTATAAATGTTTTTTTTTATCATTAGAAGTATAGTATGCCTACATTAGATAATAAATCTTGTATTGAAGATACTGCATATAGGTTGACTAACAAAATATTATACCTGACTGTACCTCCTTTCCTACCATGCTATTGCCTATTTTTTCTTTGCAGTTTTATCCCAACCAAGCTTCTGCCTAGCTCGTGACTACACAATGGATATAAATTCAGGCAAACAAGTATAAATCATTCATCGTTTGAAGTCAAGTTGAAGATTCTTTGTAATCCATTATAACATTAAAGTAGTTCAGGCGAGAGGTCATAACTATAAATTCTTTCTAAACTCGTATGATGTTACTTATGGTCTAAGGCCTGATGAGTGCAGGACAAGCCTTTATTTTTTCAAGGCCCTAGTAAGGCATCTAGGTTGTAGCCCTTAAGCATCTAATGCCCGCGGTCTAGCTTATAAGACCAATTAGTAAGTAGAGTTCAAAGCTATAAAAATTTCAAAACTCGTAAAATACTTATTCATTGTGCTTAGGCCTAATGAAGACAAGACAATCCCTTGTTTATAAAAGGTCACGATAACTTCTCTAGGTCATAACCCTTGATTATTAGTTGCAATAATTCCTTACTAAGATCTTGAAGGACAACGAAGCTGGTGGTTATCTTGGTATAAACAGATCAGTAATGCGGGACTAGCATCATAGACTAGAGTTTTGATCGCTGTTTTAAGGTCTCGACACTTTTGTTCGTGATTATCTGATGCCGAGGAAAAGGGGATGACCATTTGTCCATAGGGATTCGTGACAATAACTAATCCTTAAGCATCAACATGAGATCATCATCGCCGTAGCGAAATTCGAAGGCATGCCATGGAGATGGCTCACGATTCTAAAGGCTTCAATCTGCCAAAAAAATGTTCTCTATTAGAATTGAAGACCTAGTGAGGGAGTTGAGATCCTATCTAGGTATCTCTCCCTAATTCATTTACGATTATTAGTATTTTGTAATAATTGAAGACCCAATGAGGGAGTTCATGTCCTATTCTAGGAATTCTCTTCATTAATTCATTTAGGATTATCAGTATTCTATTATATTTGAAGGTTCCAATAGGAAGTCGAACTCTCATCTAGGCGCCCCTAATTAACCCACAAAGGGATATTTATATAATGCATCAACAATAAGATAAGCTAATAATCCAAAGTGGACTTATCTTCCCTTTTCTTGTGCTAGCCAAATCCCCCAGGGTTGAAAGAGTATCTTCAATCAAGGGCAACTAAGGGAATGAAGTCTCCAAGAAATACTAAATCTATAGGGAGATAAACTAAGAACCCATAGTGGAGTTACTCAGATAAGCTAAGAACCCATAGTGGACTTACTCCTTTAACCTAGGCAAACTAATTACCTAAAGGATTGAAATCCTACAAATATAAAACCAGCATGGGAGATATGTCAAGAACACATGGTGGACTTACTCCTTTAACCTATATGGAAAAATCATCTAGGTTATAGAAAGACTATCTCGAGATTACATAAGACCTATAGAAAGATAAGCTAAGAACACATCATGGACTTACTACTTTAACCTGTATGAAAAATTAGTCTTGGGATTGAAAGATCTTGTAATGACCCGACCTTGCTTCGCAGTCATTATCATATCATATGTGTTGTCCGCTTTGGGAGAGCATAGACCCATCTTAACCCTTACGGCTTTCTGACGCGTCCCCAGGATTCGAACACAAGACCTCCATCATATGAAAGACTTAAGTTGAATCATAGTATTAGTTGAGCAAGTAACGACCCGGCCTTGCACCGTAGTCGTTATCATATCATGCGTACTGTCCTCTTTGGGAGAGCATAGACCCATCTTGGGTTCAAATCCTGGGGATGCGTTAGAAAACCTTGAGGGGTAAGATGAGTCTATACTCTCTCAAAGCGGATAATACGTATGATATGATAACGACTGCGGTTCAAGATCGGTCGTTACTTGCCCAATTGGTACTAGGATTCAACTTCAGTCTCACATATGATGGAGGTCTTGGTTTCGAATTCTGGGGACGCGTCAAAAAGTCGTGAGGGGTAAATGGGCATATGATCTCCCAAAATGAACAGGACGTACGATATGATAACGACTGTGACGCAATGTCGAATCGTTACAAAAAAATGCACATTGAACTCCTTCATTCCATATGAATCTGAAATTCAGACTTGGAAAACTAAAATGTCCAAATAGTCCCTAAACATGTCTATAAAAAGGGTCATTAACACAACAAGAAAAATGTTAAAAATCAAAGGGTTTAGAAACCTGAAGGAAGAAAAATCTTAGAGATCAATCTTCCACTAAAAAAAGCCTTAGATCAAGACAAAAATTAGGCTCAAAATTTAGCATTCTTCAGTTGAAATACCATTTTTGGCCAAATGCCCCAAAAAAGGGGTAAAATCCGAACAAAATTCTAGCACAAAAACTCTACTAATAGTTAAAACAATTTATGTTTTTGAGGCCAAAGTTTGGCATTTTCTATGGAAACTCTGACAAAAATCACAAGAACGCAAGTGTAGAACACAGGAAGAACAAGTGGAAACCTAATTGTTCCAACAGAAATAAAGCCTAGAGAAGATGTGGTCGGGAGACATCAAGAAGGATGGTCCAAATTACCTAAACCATGGCCAACATGATGATTATTCTACAATGTGTTGATGATGAAAATGCCTCCATGAGGTAGTACTTAATGTATAAAGGCCGTGCATTTATACCTCATAGGAAGGAGGAAAGCAAGAAGAAGGTCGATAACTTGTCACAAGGTTAGTTTGCACCTCGATACTCCTACTAATATCTTGCCTATTGACTCGCATTGCTGGGAAAGCCCACTGTCCCAATATGGGAATAGGCAGATACACGAATCTATTGGAGTCTTTAATATGTTGGGAGGTTTTGAAGTCGACCTCCAACAAGATGAAGATACGAGTTGAAGACGGGAAAGAACAAAGTAGATAGTTAGGCAGTGGATAAAGAAAAATCCAATATGCCGAAAGGTCATATGAGCTTGCCAGCTACAACTCACCATCATGAAGCAAGTCATAAATATTCACGCTTAGACTTTATGGACTATACACACTTATCCAGTGTTGCCTTGATATGAGTATCATAATTGGCTTGCCACTTCACCATTTATAAAGAACAAGTTATGGGATTTAGTCACCTCATCATTATTACATCACCTCTCCAATTTAGCCACCTCATGCGACGAGATTTTGATTTCTATTTATTACTCAAAGGCCATCTTGAAGTCTTTATATTTTAAAGATTATCGGCAAAGCATTCACCTGTTCATAACCAGCTTGCATTTTAGAGGCAATTTCTAAACCATGTCTTCATTTCTTATTACTTACTTCACTAGCTCTTAACTTGTGAGATGATAACACTTGATCAAAGTGCCTTACATAAATATTCACAGATGTACTTGAAGAACTATTGTTAGACCTATACCATCAAGGTAGGGCAAGTGGCATCCAGGTAAGCAAAAAAGGTAAAGTAAGTGGCCACACAAGGTTCGCACTCCACTTTGCCTCAACCTTTTATACAAGTCTTCCAAGGTGACTGGGCAACTGGGCGAAGCCCTTAGATGCCTTGTCCGAAATGACCACTTCAAAGGTGAGGAGTCACTTCATGCTACAGTGTATTCTTGAGATGACTATCATCTTGTATGAAGGGCATCTTTCATAAGGGTCATTGTTCGTGCAAAACCTGCAAGTGTACGAGATCATTGGCAAGTAATAGAATTGATGAGTTGAGAGTATCGTCCCTCATGGAATAAATTTAATTCAAGTTTACTAAATTTTATGGAATTCAAATTATGTAAACAAAAGCAACCAATTATTTAATTTGTGGCCAGTCAATTAAATAATGTAATGTGTATGCAAAATTAATTAAGAAACACAAGAAATAAATTAAACTACTAGTCTTGAATAAAAACAAATAACAAATAAGGTTCATTTTCATCTAATACAAAAAATGGATAGAGCCTAGCATGTTAATCTATAATTTAAAAGAAGAATAATAGAAAAATATCACCCCGGATCATGAAATAAATCAAAAGTTGATCTTCAAACCCAAAGTTGAATTTTTCGAAATCTTGACGTAATTGACCTTCAATTCCTTGCTCCTCTCCCAACATATAGAAATTAGCCTCTTCTTCTTGATGAATTTGATGAAACTATTGTGTATGAAGAGGTAAGAGAGGTTTTCAATGTGTCTCTCTCGTTCTCCATTTACAAGAGCCACTAAATAAGTCAAAATCACATCCAATTTAGTTTCCAAAAGAGTTTGAATCGCGAAAGAAAACTAAACATTCGTCTTCAAAGAACGCCCATGTGAATGCATCAATATAACTGCTACGCGCACAATAGAACTAAATGACTCTCGGGTTAGGAAAAATAAGGTTCGCAGGTGCCATGAATTGCTCGCGTGCACGTAGGTTTATTTCTGAGTATCTTTTAATATTTTGACCATAACTTTCCCTATAGATATCTGATTGATCTGATTCTAAATGTATTGGAAACGTAATTTAATGTTCTACAATTATTCTAAAATACAAACTTTCAAATTCGAATGTTTACTATCCGAATAATGGGTTTCAAATTAAAACTAAAAATCTGTAGCATAACTTCTTTGGTTGGAAATTGATTTGTGAAAATACCTTCATTGTATTTCACTCATTTGACCTCCAATCGCATCCAATGGATCCTATATGATCTTAAATCATCATTTTGTTCTCCGAATCAACTATTGGATGTTTACACTTTTGTCCCCAAACTTTGGATTTCTTTCGTTTTCACACATTTTTCGTTTCTTTTTTTCAAATCTACCAATTTGCATTGAATTCAACCTAACAAACATAATCAACACAAGTTAAGTTATAACTCATCCAAAACACTAACAAATACTCTAATTTAATGGTCTAGATAAATGTACAAAATACACTTACAAGTCACCTCAACCAAAGATATTTCGTACATATCTCACTATACGTCAACAGATTTGACAGCCTAGCAGCTGATACACTAAATCGACTTTTCGGTTTACAAGCCTATGATATATGGTGGCTTTTCTTAGTCCATATTAGTCTATCGTAAGTTATGACAACAAGGATTGACACATTTGAGTTTGATTAGAAATTCATTATGATGACATCACATGTCAAAAATCTAATTGACATACAAGATCAAAGTTTGTGTCTTCTAAAGTTCATACAATTTCCAACACCATTCTTATATTGTGAGATTGAGATTCTTCAACCTAACCATTATTCTTGTCTATTGTGTCACTGCCACACAAACTTTCTTCATCGTTTAACTGGAGGGTCGGATTGCAGGTAACCGTTTCAACCCCATCAGAGCTATAATTACGAGCAACCTAATGTGATGTCCAAGTTTCCATGTAACATACACGTAAAACATAAGAGGGGATGACTTGTGGCTCGTCGAATTTCGAGGTCAAAAAGTGACATCGATTAACTTCAGATCGTTAGAAATAGTACTTATGCAATGTTTGTCTTATTATATAAATATTTAGCAATGGTTATTTTTGTTAGGCCAGGAACACACAGTATTAGACCAAGGAACAAAAATACCAAAACCTTTTCTAAAATAAAGTGCATAAATTAAAGGAACACAATCGATATATTTCTGCCTAATCCCTGGAGGTTCGATGACCGCTTCTAACACCTACATCCCCTGTTGAGCACCCAAAATTTGGATTATGCTCGGTTCCACTATAATGCCCAAAATGTCAACAAAGGCTATAATAATGTTCAGCCAAATCACAAAGAATAGTACAGAACACTTATCTCTATTAAAATATAGCAATTGATCTACACGAACCACAAATAATCACTTTAGAATCTTAGAATCAACAAATCAGAAGCACAAACATTTCATAATAGATATTCACTCAGAATATTATCGCAAAGAGATAAAATATTACAGATCGCCTTCTCAAATTAAGAATTTGAGAAGGAATTATAGAAAGAACAAAAAACCAAAGAAAACCCTCAAAACGGCACACTCCTAGAAACTTAACAAAATGAAAACCCTAAAGCCAACCATCGAGGATGCCAAATGAAATGGCATCAAGAAAAGAACCTTCTAGAATTCAAACCAACAGCCAATATTCATCCACATGTCGCAATCTGGTTGAAAGTGTGGTTTAATAAAGTCGCATTTGCCAAACATGCATTTAACACAAATTATGGGAGCATCAATTGAACCTGATTCAATTTCCACAATGTCCACCTTGCTACCAAAATTTGGGTTATAGTGTAGTCCAGAACACAATATCATGGAATTTTCATTTGCTCTAAGTATCTATACGTGCACCACAAAGAATCAATAGATAACAGTTTCAAACAGGTTAAAAACTTATTCAAATGATTTACTTTAGTACACATATCAGATGGATTAAGTTGAGTTGAGACTTTTCCAATTCTAAGAATCTCTTTAGAAATGATATCTCTTATAAAATGATATTTAAGATCAACATGCAGTTCTATCATGAAACATAGGATTTTTACTCAAATGGATAGCACTTTGATTATCAGATAGTAACATAACATCATTATCAACAAAACCAAGTTCAGACATCAACACATTTAACCGATTCCCCCATCATCAGTTGCAACAATATATTCTGCTTCAGTGGAAGAAAAAGCAACAACCTTTTGAAGTTAAGACTGCCAACTAACAACAGCACCACATTAGGTATAAAAGTAAGAAAAAGTTTATCTCCTTTGTCTTTATCTCCAAGAAAACCAGAATTAGTATATCCCTTTAAAATCACACTATTTTTACTTGATTTAAACATTAAACCTAAATTAGGTGTGCCTGTAAGATATCTAAACAGGTGTGCCTATAAGATATCTAAACAACCATTTTAAGGCATTCCAGTGTTCTTCACTTGAGTTACTCATAAACCTACTCAATATGCTAATGCCAAATGCAAGATCAGGTCTGGTACAAATCATCAAATATATAATAGAACCAACAATATTTACATAAGATATTTAGACATTTTAGCATATTCTTTCAGAATTGGGACATCATTTAGAAGAAAGCTTAAAATGATTAGCAAGAGGCAATGTTACGGGTTTACAATCATACATTTTAAATTTTTTCAGAACTTTAATTACATAATCGTGTTGATTAAAAAATAACATGTCTTTCTGTTTATTTCTCCAAATTTGCATGCCTAATATCTTTTTAGCAGAACCAAGGTCTTTTATTTCAAATTCAGACTTCAATTTTAATTTGATATCATCAATTTCAGACTTATCATAACTGGCAAGCAACATATCATCCACATGGAGAACTAAATAAAGAGAATTTTCACCTCCATTACCTTTAAAATATAAACATGTATAAAATGGGCTCCTTTTAAAACCAAGTTTTAGAACAAAAGTATCAAATCTCGTATACTATTGTCTTGGAACTTGCTTTAATCCATATAAAGATCTTTTTAATAGACAAACAATATTTTCAGGATTTCCAATTTCAAAACCAACAAGTTGCATCATGTAAATTGCTTCATCTAAATCACCATACAAGGAAGCAGTTCTAACATCCAACAAGTCCCCATTTAAATTGTGCATCTAAAGCAAGCAAATATCTAATAGTGGAATATTTCGCAACTGGAGAAAAGATTTCAGTGTAATCAACACTTTTTTTGGGAGTAAACCCTTTTGCAACATGTCTAGCTTTATATATAATGTTTTTACTATCTCCTTCACCTTGTTTTATTTTATAAAGACACTTGCAATCGATCAGTTTCTGCCCTTTAGGCCTCTTAACAAGTTCCAAGGTCTTGTTTTTCAAAAATAAAGACATTTCATCTTCCATAGCAGCTTTCCAGTTTTTACTTTCCTTACACTTAATGGCATCATCATAGGAGTTTGGTCAATTTTCAAATTCGTCTTGTTAAGTGAAACAAGAAACAAAATCATCAATGTCAAGTCTAGTAAGAGGTCTGATCTACCTCCTTTTCTTATCTCTTGTGAGTTGATACTCATCAGAAGGGAAAGGAACAGGATCGGATTCATTCAATTTCTTGATCAATTTCAATTTCAGGTTCAATATCAGCTTTCAATACCAGCTTCATCTACTAAAGGTACAGGATTAGCAGGTTCAATTCAGGAGGCTCCACCTAAATTTGAACATCTTTATCAAACAAAATTTTATCTTTTCCTTCTAAACATGGCATTAAAGACTCGTTGAAAGCATCCTTTTTAACAATCACCCTATACCATTTTTCACATTTGACCCACAATCTATAACCTTTAACATGTTCATCGTAACCCAAGAAAACACATTTAAGAGATCTAGGTTCCAATTTTTCAATATTTTGATGAGTATATGTAGCACAACCAAATACCTTTAAATGAGAATAATTCATAGAACCATCAGACCATACAGATTCAAGTACATCAAAATGTAAACCTTAGTAGGACTTCTATTAATAAGATATGCAGTTGTTTTAACAGCTTCACCCCAAAACAATTTAGGCAAATCAAAACTTAGTAGCATACATGTAACTTTATTTCATAGAGTCTTATTCATTCTTTCCGCTATTCCATTTTGTTGAGTAGTATATGCAATAGAACTATGTTTCAAAATACCATTTTCTTTACAGAAATTGCTGAATTCATGATTGCAAAATTCCAAATCATTGTAAGTCCTCAAAACCTTTATCGTGTTCAGTTTGGTTTTCAATTTAGGCTTTCTAGTTCTTAAAATTTGAAAAAGTTTCATCTTTAGCTTTTAATAAGAACACCCAAATTTTCCTAGATTAATTATCAATGATCAGTAAAAAATTTTTAAAACTAGATAAAGTACACACAGTAGCAGGACCACAAATGTCAGTATGTAAATATTCCAATATTTGTTTGGATTTATGAATTCCAATTGGAAAAGGTAGTTTAACTTGTTTCCCTATAATACATTGTTCACTAGAACCAAAATCACCAAGATTTTGTTTTCCAAAAACTCCTTTTGATTGTAAAAAATTTAAAGCATTTTTACCAATGTGGCCAAGTCTATCAATCATGCTACAATTTTGCACGTGTAAACTGTTCAGAAACCGCAGAAGCAGTTAAGCCAATCAAGGGCTTTGCTTTCAAGAAATAGAGACCATTTCTCTTTGAACTTATGATTAAATCATTGTCCATACGAATTTTAATATGTCCTTGACTTATATTTATTTTAAACTCCATATTATCTAACATTCCTAAAGACACCAAACTTCTCTTCAAGTTAGGTATATACCTAGTTTTTTGAAGAAATAAAACATTTCCATTTTCCAATAACAATTTTGTAGATATGTTTAAGTTTTCATCCAAATCAACTGAAGGATCCATTTTGGAAGAAAAGAATTGTTTTAATAAGAAACACTTATTTGGAGTAGTCTTAGACACACATACTTCTTACCATATTTTCAGATAAGTACAAGAAAATAGTACTTCAAACAACTTCTTCAAGTCTAGCTTTCTTTGCAGGAAGTAATTCAATAGGCCAACTATCATCTAAGGCCTGAGCACATATATGTTGCATCAAGATAGCCTTCCATTTTTTACTTCACAAGTTGAAATCAATTTTTTCATCAAATTGATTGACTTCAAATTTTAGAAGTCGCGTAATAGTCAAGCAAGACTCACAGATAGAAGACAACTTACACAAATATGCCAGGAACAACATGAGTATAAATTGGTGGCAATCAGAAAAACACAATAATACATGCAATAGAACAAGATTTTCAAATATCAGGTACTTGAAGAGAATATGCAGATTAAACTCTAAAGATAACACAGCAACAGAGATCACAGAATAATGTTTCAGAGATTCCTCATGCAAGATTCTCCAGACACACACCGGTACTTGATTAATATCAGATTCCTAAGGCCTCGAAGGAGCCTTTGTACAAAGACTAAGATCAAGGGGGTTTTAGTGCACGGTAAATCAAGGGATAAATCAAGAAATCCTAATAAATCTGAAAAGTGAACTTTACAAAAGTTTAGAAAGATTTCACCCAGCGAGTTTAAAAATCGATATTATGTAATTTTGCTTAACAGCAATTCCAAAGACTTTGGATCCTTTTTAGATTAGCCGCTCTTCTCCAAGATCCAAGTATCTTGCTCCCCATTAATGGCTCTGATACCATATTTAGGCCGAGAACACACAATAGTAAACCAAGAAATAAAAATACCAAAACTTTCTCTGAAATAAAGGAACACAATCGATATATTTTGGCCTAATCCCTGGAGGTTCAGTGATCGCTTCTAACACCTACATTTCCTGTTGAGCATCCAAAAGTTGGATTATGATTGGTTCCACTATAATGTTCGGCCAAATCACAAAGAATTGCTTCAGAACCTTAGAATTAACAAATCAGAAGTAAAAACACTTCCTAAAGGATATTCACTCAGAATATCATTGTAAGGAGGTAAAAATATCACAAATCGCCTTCTCAAATCAAGAATTTGAGAATGAATTATAGAGAGAACAAAAAACCAGAGAAAACCCTCCGAACGGCCAACTTCCAGAGAGAGCAGAATTAAAACCCGAAAGCCAACCATCAAGGATGCCAATTGAAATGGCATCAAGAAAAGAACCTTCCAGAATCCAAACCAACGGCTGAGATTCATTCATGTGTCGTAATATGGTTGAAAGTGTGGTTTAATAAAGTCGTATTTACCAAAGACGCGTTCAACACAAATCATGGGAGCATCAATTGAACCCGGTTCAATTCCCACAAT
>CAIGRL010064454.1:0-11548 GCA_903798325.1 Fraxinus xanthoxyloides | reverse complement strand
ATTTTTCACGTGAAAAATTAAACCAATCAAACATAATTAATTATAATTCTCAGTAAACAATTTTTAGACAATTCAATTCCCTAGAATTCATTTTCTTTCCACCCATTTTCCACCTCTTACAATGAAACGGACCCTTAGAGTTTGACCTTGAGCTTTGTTAATAGTCAGAGAAAAATAAGGACGTACTGGAAACTAAATTCTTTTAAGTGGTACTGACTATTTATCGCTTTCAAGGGGAATGAATGGAATCCTAGGTAAAAACACTCGTTTCCCAGGAAATTCTCCTGTTCTAATTTAAGCTAAAATGACATTTTGTTTAAGTTTACGACAAACAAGTCTAGTCCTGTTGCACAACCCTTCAAAAGGATTAATATTTCTAAGCAACATAATTGGACAATTTTTTTTGAGCACAAGTTCATGTGGAGGGATACCATTAGGAGTTAGACTATTTAAAAAATCTTCATGAAAGAATCCTTCACTTTTATCAATGACTTCATCTAAACTAAAATATGTAAATTTCCGTCCTGGAAAATATTTAAGTAACATATTATTTATTAAATCTACGTATTCATTTCTTGGGGTTAAAATAATTCTATTCATCATAATATTTAAGTTGTCACCGTATTTTTGGAAATCGGGAAACACTATGTTAATTAATTCTCCTAATGATTTTAATTCGTCTTCGAAATTGAAAATGATGTCTCCAGGAAGCTTAATCATTTGGCATGAATGTTCTTTCTCAATTCCGTTTCAAATCTTGAGTATTCGCAAAAAAAAAAGAAGAAGATCTAATTTAGCTCTCATATTTTGAAGTAAAGGTAGCTGTGTAAAAGAGTTCCATTATGTCGTCTTTTTGTTCCTCTTTGCACAACTGGTAAAATTTGGCGAAAATCTCCCCCACGCACAATGACTCCACCGAATGGTAATCGACATTCATTAATATCTCTTAACAATCTATCTAAAGCTTTAAAAACACATTTATGAACCACTGGTGCTTCGATCCATAAAATGAGCTTAGTCATTGACAAAAGTTTACCAAGTGCAGATTGTTTACTTACAGAACATCGCATATCTGAACTTGTTTCAAGCAGAATCTTGAATCGTGAATGTCTTGTTCGATCAGCAGGTAATAAAGATGCAGTTGCTAATGCAATAAGATTTCGAGATCGTACAGAAGCAAGTATTGCTTTATATAAATATGTTTTCTCGATACCTGCTGGACCATCAATAAAAAAAATTCCATTATTACCATTTAAAACAAATTTAGAATGATATCATAAGCACTTTGTTGCTCTTTATTTAAATTCTTAGTACAACGAATGTCTAACCCAACATTAATATTTGTAGTTTTTTCAGCAAACATAGTTCCAAACATATCATCATCATTGACAGTAAAATCAAAATCTACCAAGCAGTAATCTTTTATAATTTTACCAACATTTTCTAGCAAAGAATTTATACAATGTAAAGCTTTGATCTCAGCGTCATATTGTGTTAGACCTTTATGTAAATAATCTTCTACCATAAAATGCTTAAATTTATCCGACAAATTTCTTGGACTCGTTAGGCTACATAAAATCAACACATTAGCAAAAGAGTCAATGCAATACTATGGGCATTTGATAAGTAATCGCCTCAGTTAAACACATCTCAAAGTAGTTATTTCCACTAAGAAGATCGTGGAAAAGCTTTGCTTCACGATAAGTAGTCAGAACAACACCATTAATTGTTCTCAGATCTTCAAAAGATTGTGGTCCTTTTATATGATTTAGTAATACTCTTAAAAAATATCTCTCACCCTTAGATGGATTAGCATTGGCTATTCTACCAATAACATTTCTCTGTTTTCGAGGCGTCCAAATTCCCATGGATGTATCCCATACAAAATGTGTAAAGAATTCTTTGTAGAGTAAACTCCTTGCCTTTTCATTTGACATATTCATTTTAAAAAACTCAGTTAACATTGTTCGGTGACAAAGTCTTTATTTATAACTTTGATAAATCATATGTCATATTGTATGTAACTAATTCAGCATTCTTTGTATGTAACGGTAAAGAAACTATTGCAGGGGACATATCAAATAAATCAAAACTAAATATTCTCCACATAGCTTCAGGTACAGATATCCATCTAACTTATTGGTAATTTGTAATCTCATCAATAAAGTGCTCATCTTTCTTTATTCAAAGTAAAATGAATCCAATCGTACCATTTATATACTTAATTGTATAAATATTTTACAACTTTAACAGAAGAGCATATCTCTACATTAATGTGACAATCATATTTAGCTAAAATGTAAGGATTATATGGTACAACCCATCTATTATCTAATAAACAGCCTCTTACTTTAACACTTATACCATCATTGCGACACTTATAAAGTGGGTATGAATCATTACCTAACAAAGTATGTTGAATGTATGCTTTTGGGTATTTATTTTTACATATATGATTCTTCTTCATACAAACATTGTTAGGGTTTAAATGCCCACAAGGACCATGCATCATACATTTCACAACAGCACCACGTAAGTGAGGGTATTTATTTCGGTCTGGTATTTCACACGATACAATTTCGTCAACTTGTGAAGGGGTTCTAATCTTAAAACTTTGTTGTTTAAATATTAGGAGGAAATGAGCATGAGGTAATCCTCTCTTTTGGAATTCAATCACATAAACATATGCAACTATCGGACTTAACAATTCTTTCTTAATTAAATCTGTTTTCAATTCTTCAAGCTTGGCATGAAATATGCGCACAAACAAATCTGGCCTATTTTGTACTTCATCATTATGGTTTAATTCACGTTTTATTTCAGCCAATTTGGATTACATGTTATTGTCAAAAATACATCGGGTTTTCCATACCTCTGAAGTAAAGATGTTACATCCATATATCTTTTAGTCATATTTTTAGGACCACCAATAAATCCGACAGACAAAACTATTGATTTGCCAATTTTATAACCTATATTCTCACTATTCTGTATACTGTCTACAATTCCTGGATAAATTTAAGCTCTTATAGTTCTTTGATTATTACGAAAAAAATCTAATCTTGCAATTTCAATTTTTACATACATGTCCACTACATATTGCTACAAAAGTCTACCAGTATGTAGAAGCACAGAATTGTCTATACACCTGATTTGTAAATTGTAACAGTAATATTCCCAACACGATATCGACAAACGTTTATTCCTTGATTTTAAAACTACAAAAAATTATAGAAAAAAATGAAAAATGAGCAAATATAAATAATGTATTTACTTAAGAATAAATCACTACAATTAAATGTAAGTAATAAAATTTACCACGATCTTCTAATTCCAAAAGTTGATCTGCCAAATTCACGTTATTAACGTCTACTAAATTTTTTAGTGACGTGAACTTGTGAAGCATTGAGGTTTACCTTCTCAATACCTTCATGCCATCCGGGTTCTCCATATGGAAAAAGTATAACAAGCATAATAGTATTGAACTCTATATGCATTACCTGAATGTCCATAAATTAATAAATCTCGAGGTTGAATATTTGTAGATGGGGCTTCATCAACCCAGAATACAACCACTTGTTCTAATGTTGGCATGTTATATATTCTTTGATCGACACATGTATAAGACCTTAGTAAAATACAACACGATTCTATATTAGTAACTTCACTTAATGATCGAAAGAAGTTACAATATAGTTTTTTTTTAAAATATTTATCAACTTTCTTAGACTCGATTTACAAAACTTGTCTGAACTGTTAAGTTTATTATGAACTTCGTTCTCAATATTATAGAAGTATAATTGTAAATATGCAAGATTCCCATCAATCGGTACAAGTGGATTTATGAAATGGTATACTTGTACTTAAACTCTAAAACTATAGATACCTTTGTTATTTTTACACAAATCTTTATCATATTTAACACCAAACGAAGTGAATGCAAAATGATTATTTTTACTACAAACAACTTTTTTAAAAGCGATAGCCTCCTCCGACTTAGAAGTAAATAAATAAATCATATAGTTCCGGAGGCATACTATGTAATTGTAATTTTACTTTCCCATCACAACAACAAAAGCTCTTGGTTTCTCTATAAAATATTTTTGCACCACAATGTCTACAAACTGTACAAGATGACAAGACATAAGCTTGAACATGAATTTCTCTATGAATTCTTTCAATACATTTATCAGTGAAACGAATAATTGATACACATTCATATCGCACATGATTATTTTCATGTGGATATTCAATAGCACTGCTTTCATGAATAGAGAAATCCATATTATAACCTAAAAAGAGGAAAAAAGAAAGAAGACAAATTTAAGAGATTGTAAGAGAAAAAGATAAAATAAATATGAATGACAATGTGAGGCCGTTTTAAAAAGGGTACTTGGGAGTATTTTTCTTATAAGCATAATACAAAACAAAAACAAAGGAAAATCTAAGCGAATATCAAAGGATTTCATAGTTAGAAGTTACGTGCTCACCGGAGCTTGTGTTTGTAGAAATTTCATCTACAAACATGGATAAAATAAATAAAGTTTAATGAACATACATAGTAAGTTTTATATGTAATGAATTGAATATAAGAGTAATGAAATATATAGTAGATGATAAAAGAATATTTGACACAGAATGTAACAAAACATACCATGAATCTTTGTATGTACATTGACATCTTGACAAGCACCTGACAAATAAAATTTCTACGCAATCATTCTTGACAATATGCATATGAAGAAATTCAATAAAAAGGACAATACAGGGAAACACATGTGCAAGGTGGTAAGTTGAGCCTATTAATACAGACAACCTGTTAATCTGAAGTTCCGTGCACATTGATCAGGTTGCATTTTATACATTACATTTTTCAATTGAACATTCTTTGGTTGCGTAGAAACATACTTTCGTTTTGATTGAGCACGCATGTTACTGAACCAATCACGAACATTTGTTTTCAGAGATATGAGTATTCGCCGATAATTGAAAGACTATTTGTACAATTTCTGCATCGCTTGGAGTTTTAATACCTTCATCAAATATGCATTGAAGAATATCAAGCTGTGTAGATGTAGGGGTCCAACATTTTCTTCCATCTTAACAAATAACTAACAATGCAACTATTTCTTATTTTAGAATTTCGTGGTAAGCTATTTAAGAAGCTAAACAAATTAACATTTCAAAAAAAAAAAAAGGATATTAATCTCGAGTAAGGATTTCTTTTAACATCCATTTATAAGATTTGTCTTAGTATTTGCTATACTACTTTACCAATGTCATTATTTTGGCAATTTCTTCAATGTCAGATATATATTGTTTTTCTTACACTGTATTGGTGTGTCTAAACATTGTTACTATTAAATTTAGTTATGTAAGTTAGTAAACATACATAGTAAGTATAATTAGTATAATGAAGACATAGATCCATGCTTGAATATAAAATGCATAATTAAACTTTCCACATTATTACCTTGAGGTAAGTTTTGCTGATTTCTTGATGATTTCTGTCATAATAAATTAAATTATGTAAGTTACACAAAGAAATATAAAATAGAGAATTAAACTTGTGGTTGCGAGTGTTCTTACTAATCAGTGCCAATTATTTAAGTTAGATGCAATGTTTAGATGAAAAGGGTTGTAAAATTGTAAAATTTTAGGGAAGCATTTGAATAGCTAAACAAAAACAACCAAACAAGCAGCCTCATCATAAACATCAAAGTCTAACTTGTCTTTGCAACAGACTATAAAAATAAGGTAAAGGAAAAATGAAGAAGTGTAATAAAAATGTAAGCAATTCGGAATTTGGCAATACATACATTATAATAAATGACAATTGAACAAATGCTGAGAGGCTAACCATTATATCATATTTGCATTGAATAAATATGCATTGAAAGAGAAACGTACCAAATCTTGAAAATTCTTCAGCTAGGAATTTAAAATTTAATATGAGATCAAAATGAAATACATAAAGCATTAAGTAAGTTTTTTGAGGAGAGGAGAGTGCAAGTAGATTGAGAAAATGTGGGTGGATAGATTGAAAAGGCATGACGGGTGACGTATAAAAATGGAGCAACCACGACAAAGTACATACATTTTGTCAACTTATTTTAATATATATAATATATCATAAAAAAAAACTCTCCACGCATCGCGGAAGAACTCTCCTGCACTTCTCTCCGCGCTGCGAGAGTGTGTGGAGAGAAGTCTCCGCGCACGCGGGAGAGAATTTCCGCGATGCGTGGAGATAAGCCTCCGTGCATCATAGAGAGTATTTTTTTTTTATTTAACTCGGTAACACCTATATACTTATCTATCATAAATCATATATTCATTTATGCATACATTCTCCCCAAAAATATTTTTCTTAAATGCACATGTCTTTCAAAAAGTCTAGAATCGAGTTTTGAATGGGAAATTGGTGAATATGCTTTAGTAAACACGCACCTAGCAAACCATTTTATACTTATTAAAAATAACTATATAGGAATTGAAATTCTGTAAAATGTGTAAGCTTTCAGATGGTAGATGCTACTAAGTTTACAACATTGAATAACATTGAATGTGGGAAATCTGTTTTTTACTATGCTATTTAGCTTGCAACTGTCCAAACTATCAATTCACATGTTCAAAAATAAATAAAGCTATTGTTTGTTACAATTTCTGGATTCGCTATAACAAAGAAGAATAGAATATAATTTGAACAATAAAGCAATTTTATTCAAGATAATATCATTGGCAAGCCACTTGATACAATGTTTCATTTGGTATGTAGTTTCTCCATCCATGTGGTATTTCCTCTGCTGCCACCTAAACAAAACAAAAATAAGTTTTAGCACATCATTGCATACAAATGTTTTTAATAAACCTATTAAGGCATAACAAACTTAAGTTATCATGTGAATAAATCCTTGAGACTTCAAGTAACTTTCACCTGACCAAACACAAAAATTATAAACATTAATAATAGTGTCACGAGAAAAAGAAAAGCTTTCCAAAATCTAATAGTCTTCAAAATTGATTTCATATGTTACCTTTCGCTCTAAAATAGTGATACGAATCAAATGACGTTTTTGATCACCGAGGATGTAGAAAGTATTCATTATAGCAAATGGCCACTACAATCTTTCTTCTATGTATAGTCATCCTATGTGGAGAAACTGATTCAATTGGATATTCAAAAATGAAGCACTCTATGTATTTCAGCAAATAATAATAAAAAAAAAAACTCCACAATTTGGCTTGTGGAAGAAAAACTTCTATGTTAGATTAAATTACTACCATAAATATAAATATAAATGTAAATGTAAAGTAAGAAGAAAAAGAAGTCTTACTCACCCATCATTTGCACAAGGCCGGTAAGGTATGATATTTATTTCCACATGTCTGTTTCTATTTTTCCTTATATCTCGACTGATGGAAAACTCTGACACTAAAAATATTTGGACCACACTTAATACTCCACTTGCATGCGCCATGACTTGTTGTGGCGTATGAATACTATGGTTACAATCATACATATGAAGTTTCCATTCCCGAAAATTCACAAGAAAGAGGTACTAATTGTTGCCTGAATACGAACACGAGATTAATAAATAGTTGCATGTTATCCATTGACGATTAACTGATGGTAAATTGTCATTTAAGTATTCTTCTAACAAAATAACATTCAGTTGTTGGTTACTTGCAGCTTCATCTTTTACGTTTCTTTGAATCATCACTTGTAGAGTACATTCGACTTCAAATCCAAAATCTACAATTGCATATCCCTTTGAAACAACGGTGCCACCATCTTTGATAAGCCGCCTCAACAGTTTTAGCTCCAAGTCAAGATTCTAATAGAATAAATAAATGTAAATTAAATATATTAGGTATACACTGCAATTTTATTATGACGAATACACTTTACTAACCACAGTATTCATATCTTGTGTTGTATCCATTATAGTTTTCAACGTGTTTCTTTTGTACAAATTGCCACTTCCATCGTCCTAATATGCACTGCATAACAAAATTGAAATTAGTTTGAAATAAATGAAAGAAAAATTATAATATTCATGTTCTTAAAGACTGGTTACGTAGATGAATTCTTTATTATCCAATCTCTAATTATTGTGTATCCGTTCATATGATAGTCTTCTAAAGGATAATCCTTCGTTGAAGACTGTATCCTTTTTTCTTTACCTTTTCTTTCTCTTGTCAACCTCCCAACATTTTCAATTTGTTGTTGAGATATCGAGACATGCTGTGGAACTAGATTTCTATGGATATGAACATCCTGTTGGAGGGAAGCTGTAACAACTTCCATATTCGATTCCTAGTGTGATAATTTATTTAGCATATTGCTATTTTGTTCATCAATATATGATCTCACTGAAGTCAAACTGGTATCTACGTAACTTTGCATGCCATATTGCATGTCTTGGTAGTGTTGTTGCTACTGCTGTTGCTGTTGAAAGTGGTCATTTAAACAATTCTTTTTGGTTCTGAAGAATTGCTTGATAGTAGTTTTCTTGTCTCCTTCATTCTTCAAAAATGTTTGTTTTCAAGCTGTTGTATAAACCTGATACATAACTTGATACATCTAATACCACATGATGCCTATATATGTTCAGCATCTCTTCTATTTCTTCTATAGTCACATAATTGGACCCAATAGAAGCAGAACTTGGGCCAGCTCCAAATGTCATAGGATTAGGCATGTTCTCAATGCTAGGTGGGATTTGTTGTGCTTCATTATTGATTTCTCCATTCACAATGCGATCCAGCATATTATGTTGATTGTCATGTGGCAATAGCAGAGTTGTATACCACAGTGTTTGTAATTCTTTCTCAGAAGGGTGTAAGACTGCAATCACTTGATCTGTAATTGAAAGATTTAAATGATTTCACTTGAATAAATATTCAAATAATCTAAAGTTACTTTTGTACAAAAAACAAAAATATATAACTAAATGGATAATATAATGTAATAATGCAATAAAAAAATATAACAAAATGATTAAATTACCTCTTCGTTAGCCAAAAATTGCCTAACTGCTTTCTTTGTAAAAAATCTATTTGGTTTCCATCTATACATTTTTGGACACTGCAATGTCTTGTATCAACGACGACCAAATTTTCTGTCCAATTTGTGGAAAAGTTTCGTATATCCAATACTGAAACACAATGGAACACAAATATTAGATATGAGTAAACTAAATTATATATAAACTATATTTACATAAAAAATAAAAGAATAGAAGGAAAACCTAGAATGTAGGTGGATATCCATGTAACGAATATTTACATTCATTTTGCTGATTTTGTTGCAGTTTTCGTACTCTTTCCATTTGGGATTCTCGCAAGGAGTTGAACAAAATAAAATATATTGTATGGCTCCATGGGTACTAAAGGAACTCATTAAGTTGCTTAACCATGCCTAGAGTTCTGTAATCAATATACCTTTCGATAGGTTTCAAAACACACTCTACCAACATGACCAACCCGAGTTTAAATTTATCTTTTTGATATTTACAAAGATGAAATACTTCAAAAAGCATCCTCATACTAATTCTCTTGCTACCATTAAAATATTGATTTCTAAGTCGATTATTGTTGAAATCAAGATTAACGGATACCTCGTGACAAGGTAATCTAGTGATAAGACAAAACTCTTGCAGACTAAATCGGGCAAAATGATTATCTAATTTCACCCAAACTTAATTGTTTTTGCCACAATATACAAGTCTCAATATGAATTCATGAACTAACTTACTGCTGAATTGTTATTCTTCCTATGCTCTATAAATCACTCTATATATAAATCCATGAAATTTACTGCACAGTAAATATGCTTGTTGGACTGAGTCGATAAGCTGTAAAAAATATTTAAGATATTGATGATTTGAAAATTGTGTGATTGTAGCAGAAAACCACTGAATTGAAGATAGTATGTGAATCAAATACATCTACACAAATAGTAAAAAAACACAGAAACATTAATTCAAATTTAAAATGGGCGTGTTTAGTTGAGCTAGGGTGGGAATTTGAAACGGGCATGTTTAGCGAAGACACCGTGTCCTTGTCGGAGACACGGTTCCTCCCTTTGTGCACATGCATGGTGTTTGTGTCTCCGCATGAGATTTGGTCTCGCGCGGAGACACAAAGAGACGCCGTCTCCACGATTCACGGAGACACGGCCTCTCATACCTCCGTGGGGGACCTCACGGAGACCTCGTCTCCGTGCACGCGGAGACTCGAGCCCGTGTCTCCCGCATGCACGGAGATGTAAGCGGAGACATAGGTCGTGTCTCAGTGATGCGCGGAGACATGGAGCATGTGTCTCCACGTGGAGACAATATGTCTCCGCGCGTGGAGATCCCTCCAAAACAAAAAAAAAATACACCGACCTTTTTCACATATTTGGTGCGAAGATGGTGAAGCTTCTAGTCTTCTTTGAGTGAAATGTGAGTGAGTGAAGTAGAAGTGTAAAAGGTTGTATATTTGTAATAGCATGAGTATTTGTTAATGACAAATTGAACATACATTTTTATTTATAATCTGAATCATAATAATAATATGTGTAGTGTATTTAATTTTAACATTGTTAAAAATCCATAATAATTTCACAAAGAACACAATTTAATGACAAATTGATGGTTTATAACGCGAAAATAAAACATGACAATTTTATTACGTCTTTTAAAACAATGCTTCAACTATAACTTTCGCCGATTTCACAGATCAGAAAAAACGTGAAGGCAGATTAAAGAGGTAGCTGCCCATTTTGCGCGAGTCCAAATTAGAGTCTCCATTTTACTGCAGATAATGGGCCTGTCTTAAATAGACCAAACAAGTCCACACCTTTTGTGAATTTATATTTATTTTATTTTATTTTTATTTTTTTGAAAACCACCTTTTGTTATTACTAATCCTGGCTTTAAGCTTTGTAAAGGGAAAAAAAGAAAAGAAAATATTGAATATATATATATATATAAGGGTCTCACAAACTTTTGGGGATGAATGGGAGAGAAATTGTGATGTTTTGTATCTATACCTTTCGTTTAAAAGTTTGTATATTAGACTCTTTTATATATATATATATAAATAAAAGAGTCTCACAAACTTTTGGGGCTGAATGGGAGAGAAATTGTGATGTTTTGTATCTATACCTTTCGTTTAAAAGTTTGTATATTAGACTCTTTTATAAAAATTATTGACATTTTGAATACTTCTGACTTTTGAAGAATTCTAGAAGGTGGATAATTGAATCTGAACCTCACAACCAGCCCAAATTGCTGAAGAGAAATTGTAGAGAGAAAAAGAAGGTTAGAGGGAAAACGGGATATGCATGCTTAAGACGTACATACGATAATTGAGAAGTTGAGAGCGTAAAAAACCCTTGCAACATGAGACATTTAGGCCCTATTCTCTTTGCCGTTTTCAAGCCGTTTTCTGTTTTCGATTTTCCAAAACAGTGAAAACGCGTTCTCTTTCCTATTTTCGAAAACGCGTTTTTGAAAACAAGTTAAAATTTACAAATGAAACACAAAACGACAAATTT
>CAIGRL010064441.1:0-17077 GCA_903798325.1 Fraxinus xanthoxyloides | reverse complement strand
TATTTCTCCGAATTATGGACTATTAAACTATACAAATGTGTGAAAAATTTGTAATAAAATATCGCATCAACCGTTAACATTCAAAATGCTAACATTACCTTTAAAATAATACAATCCGTGCATTGCACGGCCAAAAAACTAGTATATATATATTTGGCAGCTTAATATAATGTAGGAGTTTTTCTTTCATTTTGTGTTCTGCTGCTATATTAATTATGATCAAGTGCTTATGTTTTTCATACAATTGACAGCACAATAAAATCCCCAACTTCCTAATGAACAACCATAAAATTTTCAAGTTCTTGACAAAATCCCAATGTTACTAACTCGAGATCTGTTTCCCATAACCGATTCAAAGATTTTAGCTTTTATCAAAGTAAATAAACAATATGTTTAACAATTCATAATAATTGTTATTATTATTATTTAATTTTATTTTTTTGCTCGAAATCTAAATCACAGAATAATCAATGAGAATGGAGTATATCGAAAGTGCCCCAACAACAGCATGTTAGGCTTGACATGATGGAATAAGTGCAAGTATTAACATCGCCACATGATGAACATTTAAATTAACTAGTTAGAGAATGCCTTCCAAGACGCTTATAAAGGACTCATTTAAAATAAAATTCAGTAAATGTTGTACGGTGACCTTTCAGTATTTTATTATACACACAAGCTGATTTCTAGAGAAGTAGCATCCTTGTAGTTCTAAGAACGAGCTACTCGTAAAGAGAACGATGTCAGTGTCAGATTCATCAACACTGTATATGGGCATCGAGAAGAAAATTTAAAGATTAAAATCAACCTCTAGAAGACCTACGAATAATGTTTACAAGGGATTTGCACATCCTATAAAGATCTCATAATGGTCATGTTCTGAAGTCAAGAAGGCTTTCCATTGTCACTGCAAATCCACAAAATATTGAATTCAAAATTTAGTTAAACTCTGCAACGAGCTAAAAAGGTAACGAGTTTTTCTCCCATATAAATGTATTAACAGAAGTCTAACCTCATTCATACGTTGTGGGACTGATCCTCCTCAATAAATTGCAAAGCTTCTTCCTTGGTGGAAACATAAACATGGCTAACCCTATTTTTGTGTGAGACGCTATATATCTTGTCAGCCACCTTAACTAACTCCGGGCGAAATGTCGTGGTTATGAACTGGGTGCTAGCCGTGTCTGCCTGACGACGAACCATATCTAATAGCAAGTAATGTTAAGGATCCATAGCAGCACACAAGAAAGATAATAGCACAGAAACAACCGTGTTTAAGCTGAGAAATGAGCTCGCAGCTATTTGGCCAGCTAAAACACGCGTGTAAGAGCTTAAACTTTTAGATAAGGTGGTTCAACAATGTAAATGGCATATAACTCTCAACATTATTGAATTCTCTTGTAGCCCTTAGTTATCCAAATTCAGGAATCAAGGACTTGTAGCAAGGGCATCCCTGTCAAGAAAGTTTTTCTATGTGGATCCAGGCAGATACAATTTGACATATTTGATTAAGAAAGCATTTATATTGATATGAGACAATAAAGGTGAATGTAAAATAGAAACGCCCATGTCACTAATGACAGGTAACAATGTAGCAGAAGGTTGTGCCTCTCATTGTTTAGCCTAAAAAGAAACTCTAAATGTCCTACCTTATTCTTCTGGGATTATAAATTCTATGGTTGCAAAGGCATCACATCTTCATCATGGGCATCATTTATGAATAGTATATAAGATCAGCTTTAATAGCTGTAAAAACACATTTATTCAACTTATTTAAAACAGAGACAACATGAACTCATTCAAAATTTAGTGAGAAAAGCACACTAGTGGTGGATATTTAACAAGTGTCGGAATTTTCATTCATCGGTACTTAGTAGGAAAAAGAAAGGGAAAAAAATCATGATAGCTTTCTTTCACCAAAGAATTGAAAACATAAAGAACAGGCCAAAGTTAGGATACTTCCCACAGCAGTCCTGTACTGAGGATCAAGTGCTGCATCTATCTCATCAAAAAGATAAAATGGGGCAGGGTCACATCGTTGAATGGCAAAGATTAGTGCCAGTGCCACCACAGTTTTCTGACCCCCGGACAATTGTTTCATCGACTGTGTCTCTCCTTGCCCAGTAAAAGAAACCTACCACAAGAAGCATGAGTCAAAGAAATTACTAGACTTAGAACTAAAAACTTTGTGCAACCACGCTTTCCAAATGGATGCTATAATGTTGAGAACATGAAATTTAGTATAATGAGTCCTAGTTGCTTTCATCTACTCAAGTATCACTTCTATTTATTCAAAAAACGGATACAAAGCTAGACGTGCTAATCTATTAAAAGATATCAAATGTACTGAAAGAACAAGTTTAGCTATAGCCTTGTTTAGGAGCAGAACACAAGTTTGCAAAAGTTAATAACATGCCTTGACTTTGACACCAATGTATTTTTCAACCCTTCCTTCCGTGTCCGCTGTGCGAGGCTCATCATCATCTTGATCATTCTCAACGTCATCAATGTCCTGTATAAATAATAGGAAATCAATGTATAACCCTTTCCATATTAACCCCAATAAAAAAAGAGATAAAATTAGTTTAGATAAATGGAAAGGAATAAGCAAGAGACATCTTGGTTAACTTTCTGCATATCCGTACATAGGGAAATAAGTTTAATTATTAATATTCATGTCAGATCTATATGATAATGTGCAACAATGCCCAAATGCTCGTACTTCTGGTATCAAGAGAGCCTACAGCGACTGTTTAAATAATTTGCATAGCTATACCATAAAAACAAATAATTTTTTCACTCCTAATGATTACAGGAACAAACCTTGTCGTGTAGACATTTTAAAAGCTTTATTTTAAGTATTGATGACAGAACATGGTAACAGCACAGAGAAAATTATTGCAAAATCAGTGAAGTCAAGAAGAAAAATGCAACCGTGCATGGCTTGTAATAAGCACTTAAACAGATGCTACGATTGCAAAAAGACCATTTACTTGCTTTGATAGATAAACAATTATTTTTTTATTTTATTTTTTTGAAAGGGATAGATAAACAATTATTGGCTAAAATGCAATCACTTTAGCCCATAAATTGAAATGATCACATAATGTACATAAGAGTTTATGATGCCTCTGTTGACATCCTCACAGAAACAGCAAGTTTCATCAAGAGATAAGATTTTTCTCTGTAGCATTTAATCACCATCAAGTTTAAGGCACCAGAAGCACCCTTAGCTTTTATTTGGTCAGTATATCATACTCCAGGAGAATCCATCTCCATAAAACACAACTTGAAGCAACCAATGGTTATTGCAATACACGTTCAGGTTAAGATAGTAATCCAAGGTGTTCCGACCAATTATTAAACCAACACTTCATGAGAACAATTTTTCTTTTCGCTACTTGTTCAAAGAGTTCTCTCAGTACCCAGTTCCTTTTTCTTTCAATTATGTCCAGCAGGTGTAGCTTTGCTCATGAAGATATACTTACTGTAAACAGAGATATATCAAAAAACCCGTTACTAATCTCAGTTATAGCAGTTCCACGTGATCTTCTTTTAGGATTTGATTTACACTCATTAGTTAATGCTTAACCTATACCCATAAACTAATTTGAACAAAAATATTACAACTGTCAGCCAAAACCAGTGTCCTAATCCAGACTTCAACTTGCGATGAACCATCTAAGCTTATTGAGTTGTTTTGGAATTTAAGGTTACTCATCCAGGTATTATTAGGTTCCTTTCCAAAACGTACAAAAAATGGAAAGAGTTCAAAACCCATACAGCAACCAAGTTCAAAAAAGAGAGCCAAGCAACTGCAAGGCAATAAATAATGCTTGTTAATCCAAAAATTGGTATACTTTGCTTTACAAGCGATAAAAGTACTCAAAGAATATAACTAACCTTTTTCTTCATCATTACTAAAAATCCATGGCCCCCTTGCACAAGTTCTGAGAACACATCTCGAAAATGCTTAGCCACACCTTTAAAGGTACGCTCGATGGATTCATCCTTCCTCATATCCAAAACCGCTATAAGCTCTTGGATTTTCTACCAAATAAGGGTAAGAAATGAAATTAATTGTCCAGGTATCCTCTTGGGCGTAGACAATAAATTATAGCTCCACGAAAACATCAGAATTATGAGGAATCATTGTACCATATCACCTGCCTCCAGTTCAGCTTGTCTTCTTTGGAGCTCTTCTCGTTGTTCTGTGAAATTTACATATTGATCGAGTGCCTTTTTATTTACATGGCTGAATTGCTGAAGTTGTTCATTACACTTGTGCAGCAGTTTATGCAGTTCTTTTATGTTTTTTCTCTTATATCTACAATTTGCATCAGAGGGAATCTAAATCAATAAACGAATGAAAATACGTAGAAGCACATAATTAAATATGGAACTGATGTTGAAACAAACAAGAACAAATCATATTACACAGAAACCGTAATTGAACAATGCAAAGAGGCTAATTTTTTGGGTGTCTGATTCATAAGAAGCTCCATAATTCTGAATTCAGAGGAAGCCATTGTTAACATTATAGTGAACCGCAAAGTATAGCTATTTTGAACGTTGGGTAATAATACTGTGATTCGTGTGCAAATTCACGTGGAAAACACAAGATATGAGCCTGTGTGCACTTTTGTGCAAACTCAAATGGAAACATAAAACTCAGACAGGACCCACCGACTAACAATGCAAAATAGATCATTGATATCCAATATAAATTTCTATAGTTTAGAATTTCAAATAAGAATAATACATTTCAAAAGCATCAGAAGATAAAGGACCCAATTCCCGGATTTTCTTTGAGTATTCTTCTTGTTTGGCCAGAAACAGATTCTTCTTGCTCAATAGTTGCTCCAGTTCCCTTTCTTCATCTTTCAGGGTATTTTTGTACCTGTCTTCCAAATTCTGTACACACAAGAACTCATAGTAAAACGAAAAAGACGGCAAGCAGACAGGGAGTGAGTAGAGAGAGTAGGGGTGGGATGGAGAAAATAAATCCTTATTTCAGCTTAGTCACTAAAGCAGAAGACCAGAAATTATGACCAAATAGAATAATACCTTGAAATTATCTTTGTCATCTTTGATCTGCTTCAGTTTCTTGTTTCGCTCATTTATGCTATCAGAAACTCCTGTACAAGATAATAATATGATAAGAAACACCAAATGATATAAAAATGAAATTGGAAGTAAGCGTAAAGGAATCTACAGTCTCACTCTTAAGTCGTTGAGTCAAACTCTGCACTAATGTATCTGCATCCATCAATTCCTGTCTTTTCAAATCAGCTTCGCTACGTAACGTGTCAGTCTCTGCAGATAATTTTATAGCCTCCAACTCTTCCTTTCGCCGAACAAGATTTGTAGATAGATTCATCTCGAGCTCTGATTTTCTTGTTTCAGTCTACCAATTGCCAGTTAGTGTAAAAGGTTAAAGCAGAAGCCACCAAATATTGTCTATTTATAAAACCATTTGAATCAACTTGCTAACCTCCATGCGGATACTCCTGCAGGATATTAGCTCCTCCTTCAGATGTGTTATTTCAGGGTTCAACCTAGAGAGGAGCTCTTTCTCTACTGGTGTCAAGTGATCGACAAGTTCAGTTCCCATTTCATCTCGTTTCATCTCAATATTAGCTCTATTCTGATCAATTTGAGTCAATATATTGGTGAGCAACTTCTCCTACAAAAATGTAGCCAACATCCAAGAGTCAGAAGAATTAAACTACACTGACAATGATGAAAGTAATCTTTTTGGTTCACACACTTTTTTCTCGAGTGACTTAGAAATGGATTGTTTCTGCTTCTCAGCATTAGCAGCATCCTGCCTAAGCTGTTCCAATTCAGATTTTTCATGAGCCAGCTTGGCATCATTTTTCTGCTGCTCAGACACTAGTTCATTGATTTTCTGGTCAATCTGTGGGACATATTCAGCGAAAACAAAGAACCCAAAGTGGAACAAGAACACTAGACAAACCAGTCATGTAAGGATCAGTCAGATGCTAATTAACAGATATAATCTACTTCACAAAACAGAAAACAATTGTCAGCAGTGTTTTGAAAGTTAAATTTCTGGATGAGCTATGAAATACAAGTTCACAGGAAACCAAAAATGTGGTCGGCGTCTCAAATATTCATTATTCATATATCAACTCACCTCGATAACGCAACAGTCAATATCTTCTTCTAAAAACTGAAAAAGTCTTTACATGACCACCATTTATCCTTACAATTACAGAGTCAAACCAAAGGAGACAACCAACATTAAAATGTGGGTGTGTCCCATGTAAATGAACTAGTCAACGACGGCCATCGATATTACCCGGACAGTGTTGTTTCGGGTGCACAAGGTGAAAATGAAAAAAAGTGTAAATAAATGAATGGTAAAAAGGTAAGTGAATGTGTAAAAAAGTTCAAGGATGGAAAGATAAAGAGTTAGTGAAAAGGGTGAAATTGCAAAAGAAACTGTAAAGAAGTATTGCAAGGATATCTTGAATTTTAGATCTAACTATCTCCAATTCCTTTTGCTTCTCGTTTATAGAATTTGTATTCTGTCTAATAGTGTTCATGAATTTCAGTTTCGAACGCCTATAATCATAGAAGCCTCCAGTCATGCCACCTCTTTTGTTTACTTGATCACCTGCAGCAAAGGGGTGAATTTATGATGACATCAGAGATGCAAACAAGAATAAACGAACAGCAGACAATGTGAAGGTCAACAGCAACCTTCCAAAGTGATGCAATCCAGACCATTCGTGCGGGCCACCCTTGCAGCAACATCCAAATCTCGACAAATTACAGTTTTCGCAAACACCTGTCAATTTGTCAAATTAAGAATAAAGTGATAGACGAAATAAACATAACTACGTACACCATATGGCAGCTAAAAACTAAAGTAAGAAATATACAAATTAAAAATAAACAATAGTTGACAAAAAAATACATTATCAGCCATCTTCAGAGAAGGTTAAGCAGATCTGCAGGCTATCGTAGTTATAATAATTCGTGGAAAGTCATTTAGAGAGAATGATGAACACGCGCGCACGGGTGATTTTTGAAAATCTCCTCAAGTCACAAGGCATTTATCTCCCCATAAGAGGCAACAAGGATGTAGAAGTCCTTAAATAAATAAAATATTACATGAAATTTTGCTTCATGATATGATATCTCAGCAAGGATACAAAAATCACATACAAAATTTATGGGGGAGTTCTCTATCTTCTACCAAGTGAAAATAAAGAACTGCTGTTGACAGTGTGTGATCTCGTTCATTCTGAAATACTTTTTACAACACCGAAGAGAGTAAAGTAACAGTTGACTCATACAGGAAAACATTGCCAGTCCAAAGGTCCAGTGAGGATAGAAATCAGGGCTTCATTCTTGCAAGTTAAATCAACCTTCTAAGAGAAAATCAAAGAAACTGCTGAAGCATGTATGAGATTTAGGTTTAGTAACTTTTGGTGCTAGAATATCTTAGTGTTTTTATGATAAACATATGCAGATGAATAGCCAAAAAAAAAAAATACTTTAGTCAACTACCAACTTGTGAACCATCAATAACTCTGATTGGGATTTGGATTAGGCAATGATAATAGCTACAAACTACTAGACAGGAAATAACGCGGTATTTCCTGACTAACCTGACCAAATGCTGAGTTATATTCCCGGGAGAATCTCAGCTTTTTTAAAAGCGGTATCACGTCAGAGCTCTGCGGATAAGTAACATGTGGAGCGTTCACCCTGTTTAATGGTATGAACGTAACTCGTCCACCTTTCTGTGCATTAAGGTGTCTAATTATCTGGGTCGATATTTCATCATTTTCAACCACCACATGAAATAAACTGTATAAAGAGAATATAAATAAATAAAGGCGAGAAGAAATATGCAAGCCAGGTCAGCTGGTCATATAACAAAAAAATTGCACCCAGTCTTTATCTCCTTTTAACAATGAAATTTTGGCTTGTTAAAAAAAGAGGAAAAACAAAAGTACAAGAAAATTTTGTGCCAGTAATGGAGAGGAGTTTTTTCTACCTGTTACCGGCAGTAACTTCAACAGCTGTGAAAAATCTTTCATCACAATCTAGCAACTCAAAAATTGGACCAAATACTCCGGAAATTTCATACTCTCTACATATCTTCCTAACCGAATTTAGTCCTCTTCTTATATCCTGAGAGTTCACAAGAAGGTAAGGTCAAAGAAGGAATGTAGATTTAAGAAGAATCAGAAAAGAAAGGAACAAAAGATCCAGTATTTTAAACCAAAAACATAATATCATCAGTCATGGGGTCATCATCCCCTTTGTCTAGTCAGCTAGAGATGGCAAAAATTAATTAGAAGTCAACAACTAGTAACATAACACAGGAGCAGTGACAAGTGTGAAGCATGAAAGCATTTAAATCATATACCTACTTGGAGCAGGGTGCCCAAAAACATGCATTAAACATAATTATACACTACCACATCAAAAAAATAAAAAATAAAAAAATCCAAGCAGTATGCATAGGTGAGCATTGTGGGGGTTAACCTCATTTTCTATAATCTCTTTGGTTTCTTACACAAAACCAGGAGAGAGAAGAAAAGAAAGAGAGAGAAAATAATCAAGCATGAAGCAAATATGCACTCACCCCAGGAGTTGCATGATCAAGACTTTTCTCTGCTTTTGCAACTTCTGTTTTGAGCCGTTCAATTTCAGCAGAGAGCTCACTTTCTCTTCCCCACAATGACCTGAAAAGTAACATACAAATCAGATTGCAAGCTGAAGAGTCTTTTCAAACAGATTAACATGAATAAATTGATAATCATACTTCCGCTCATCGTGTAGCTCGTCTCTCTTCACTCTATACTGATTGTATTTTTCTCTATATCCAGAAATGTGAGATTCCAATGACGCTGCTTCATTTTTCCGGCCTGTGATATAGGCATCCTGCTCTCTGATATCTTTCTCTAGCTGCTCAATCTCATCCTTAAGTTTTTGCTCCTGAAACAACCACAAAAAGAAAAATAATTTCATGCAAATAATCATGCATCATTATAGACTAAATCTCAGGAACACCAAATTAAACCACTAGAGGGAAGCAAGCATGGATCAGCAAACACGAGACAGTAAAAGTGGAACATCTTTTGAAGTGAAGGTGACTGAAGTATGAGGCATCCTCACACAAGTATAGTAACATTTCAGAGAAGGTAACTGAAGTATGGTGCCCAACGAAACATTCTTGGTTAATACAATTGGTGAACTATACTGGCAACCATTTCAATTTAGAGGAAAACTAAGGCGAAAAAAGAAAGAAAAAAGAGTACTCGAGGTATTTTCAGCATGCATATTCACGGTTTTCTTAATTTTATCATTCAAGGTATGCTCATTATGGAAGAAATTCAATCCAGAAGCAGAATGATAGACAAAACCATCCCCAAAGGATTAGCATGACATACAAGCTAAACTAACTACAATTACTGTGACATCTTGTTGAAGTCAAATAGGTTACTTCATGGAAAACCTCCAACCTTTCATGGAAAACCTCCAACCTTGTTGGGAAATCATAAGATCTGAGAGTTCGTTCGGAAAATTGAAAATCTTACAAAAACTAATAAGCACTGTTAAAGTACCTTTGCTCTGTGTTGATAAGCAACGACAAACACTAAATGCTTATAGGGACTAATTCTAGATGAATAACTTGAAGTGCTTATAAGAATATACCAAACACCTTCTGTCCCAACATTGGGTATTATTACTTGATATGAAAAAGAGAAAAGTTTCTGAATGGGCAAATAACAAAGTTCATCTAAATAAATTGTTTTTGAAGTTCCAAAACTATCAGATAAACTAAAGAATTGATTCGTGTTTCTGTACTGCTTTCAATGAGAATAGAGAATTTAAAAGGTTTACTTATTCAACATGAAACTGAATCGTTATGGAATAAAAGAATAACTGGAAACAAATGAAAGTGTATTGCTCAGCTTTACAGTGAAAGAGACGTTAAAGAAGAATGGTGTGCCACATAAAGGATTATTTCAGAAATCCCATTCATCCATTTTAGCCATCGGGAAGACAGACTACTTAAACCTAACAAGGTACATATGCCCATATAAAATTTCAAATACACAATATACAACCGTTAGTAATAGTTACCTGTGCTCGGTTTGAAGATAAAACTTGCTCATAGTCCTTAATTTCCTTTTGAAGCCACTGGTCACGAGCAGCTTTACTAGCAAACTGGGTGGCGCGACCTTGTTTCTGATACAGCATGCTAAGTTGCTTTTCGCGTTTCATAATCCTATGTACCACGGCACAAACTTTCATCAGAATATTTACTATATTCATGCAGTACATATTACAGTCCCAAGAAATATCATGAGATATGGTAAAGCCATTTCTCTGCATCAGATCAATTAAAATATCAATAGGTATCACATGCTTGAAAAGTAGCACACGTAACATTTTTTTCTCATAAAACATAAAGAAAGCACTTACAGGATACATAAACACGTAGAAACCCTTCCTTTATTGTGCAGCAGATGGAGTTTATAGAGAGATATTATAACATCTTCAATGTGGATTTTTATTTAGTTTTTTTCTAAAGGAGTAACCTCCATTAAACATTTATGATATATATTGATGTAGCAAAGAATAAAGTTATATAGCCGACCCAAAAGTTATTGAAAACAAGGCCTAATTGGTTATTGTGTATGGATAAAAGTTCAGCAATTAAGAGTATACATGTGAATAGACATGCATCAAGTAGATAAACAACAATCATAGTATGCACTGTCACGCCATAAAAGACACAAGTTAAGGAGCATGAAGTATGTTACTACAAGTCAACAGGATAATAACATGTAAGTTAATTAATCGGGCACAAAAACTTGCAAAATTAGTAGAAGAATTCAAATATGTTTTGTGAGATTACCATAAATTCGTAATAGGGTTTTAGGAGTGACCCAGAGGGATGGCAAAATCAGCAAATTCAGTTGCACCAAAGAAGGCACTTAAGTGTCATATTTTAGAATTGGAAGTGCAAATTACATTCTGCTACCATTAATATCAAATTGAGACGATCACTAGTTCACAAAATTCTTGTGCATAAATACTAATAAGCACGACATACTCTCGCGTCAAATCTTCCTCCTTTTTGACCTGAACACCATGCAAATGCATGATTCTATTGAGCTCGCCAGTAGATTCCTGAATTTCTTTCTCCAAAAGCTCAAGCTGTCTCACTGCATCCTCCTGGAATGTAAAAGTACATTATCAACAAAACATTTCACCTTGCTACTATATTTCCTTTTCGAGCACATGCTCCCAGGAGTAGTAAATGATTATTAAGAGGTCGAATGTGGACACCTTCGTTTTGGTGTTGCCAGTGATCTTCTCTTTCATGTCTTTGTCATCAAGCTCAAGCTTTGCACGCTTCTTAATAGCTTCTGTCCGTTGTTTCTCTATTGCTTCTTTCTCTTTGCTTAAAATTTGAACTTCTTTACCCAGATCTTTAAGTGACTTATCCAACTCCTTCAACTTTTCATGGGCGTCCATCACACTATTGTGCATCTTCATAGATGTTTCAGACACCTTGGTGCGAGCCTCTTCTATCTGCAATAATTTGAAATTTTACAGCAATGATACAATGTAGGCATTGCACGGCCATTGAGAGCCACAATCTAATTTGCAACTTCTACGCATCTACTGAATATGTACTTATAACAACAAAAGCATGCACCAAAAAGCACAACAAAGTACTTTCCTGAAAGTCAAATGGTGAACAAAGCCAGATCTTTGGTCAAAAGTCCATTTTCTATTCAGTGTCTTGAAAAATGAGATTTAATAATAACTGCAATAATAATTATCTTCATGTAACAATATTTTTGTTTATCACAGAATACTCAGTATGAATGGAAAATAGTGACTTCACAAATTAGAAAAAGTTTTTCACGTGCTTATGTGCGTTTCTAAAGATTTACACCATATCACACAAACCGATAAAGTTTCTGCAAACTCTTGAATTATTACGCGCTAGTTATTGATCAGATTTATAATATTTTCATAGAATGGACCCTGAATTTATGCTAAACTGATTATCGTGTCAATGTTTTATGTTGTTTCGAAATATTTTTGTTGCTATGGACCTTGAACATGCATTCGTGTTATATGTTGGGCCAAAACAAATCAAAGTTGGTCCAATTATGATAATCATATACAGCTTCACATGGTAACATTCAAGTCAGCAACATTAAGCAAGCAAAGAATATTGCAAATGGATAGAAAGCAGATAGCAGACTTCTGTGTAAGCACTGATCTTGCAGCAAAAATAAGGACCATTGCTTGCAAAGTCTATTTCCCAAGTGACCTAGTTCTTTGAAGCCCACCAGGAAAACAGTAAAACACAACACAAAAGGCATCTCAATCAATTATTTAAAATTCAAGGGATAGCTTTTTGGTGAAATCGCACGTGATTTCTTTATATATCTACTTTACAGTGATTTGACAAACCTCGGTCAATTTCTGCTTTGCATCATGAAGTTCCTTGTCATAGATGGTGTATTCAAGAGATTTTCGCGTCTTATCAAGCTGCTGATATTTTCTCAATTCCTCTTTCTCTTCATCCAGCTCCCGAAGTCTCTCATCTAAGTATTCAACAACTTGACTAATTTGCTTTTTCTTGTTACCTGATTAGCAGATAACTGTTAAACGTAAATATAATTACATGTAAGAAGTAACAACAAATCAAGTAGCACTTGCCGCTTTCTTGCATGATTTTCAAACTTTCACGTCGTCTCTCCTCATAAACTCGTGTCCCACCAATTTCCTTCAGCAGATCAAGTCGCTCAGAATCTTTCATCAGTGTTAATGATGCTATCTGTGAAACAAATCAGAAGGATGAGCACAAGTTTAGCCAAGCGAAGATTAAATCATAAAGCAAAATCACCGTACTTTCCCCTGCTGCACAACATAATAAGGATTAGAACGAGAAAATCCAGCACTTTCCAGCAGGTTCATAACTTCTGTCTTCCTGAAAAATATGCAACTATCACATGTCAAGCAATCATCAAAAGGGGACCAGCAGCGAGGAAAGAAAAGAAAAAGTTGATAACAAATTCTTCATCTAAAGAAAATGATAGATACACACGTAATATGTTTTCCATCCAAAAAATATTCATCTTTCTTCACACCAATAGTTCTCCTGAGACGCACTTCATCCTTATCAACCTGCAAACAAAAATGATAGAATTTCAAAGAACTTAATAAAAAAGTACAAAAGATTCAAGGACATGCAAACACGCTATGCATCACACATGCAAGATAGTTTGAGATGATGTATACGTGTGTTTGCGTACAAAACCGAATTTTATTACACGATTTATATTAAGTAAATAACTAAGCAAATTCTATCACATAAAGAAAATCTGATATTATCATTTACTGTTCATCCATGGCACGATTCACATATAAATAGACACCAGGTAAGTAAAACTTAGAAAAGAGAAATCCATTAGCTCTATCAAGAGCAACTCCAATGCTACCTCATTCTTTAACTAGTCTACGAGGTACAATAAATCATTCTAATATGCATCAAAATAGAAACATGAAAACTATAAACATCATACTGAATTTGTTTTACACAAAAACTTCAACTAGAATGGCATGTCCATGTCAGACACGTGTCCGATATTGCTCGGATACTCTACCATTGTCATTTTTCTTCATTATAAAAAATATTATATATTTTTAACTCGAGTTTATTATCAAGGGCCTGTTTGGTACGGCTTAAAATCCAATTAAAATTAAAAATATAGCCATTATTGGGTCTCACCCGTCTAATTAAAGTCAACAATAACGGCTAATTTTTCAATTTTAATCCGATTTTAATCTCTACCAAACACCCTCCAAATAACAAATAGGTACTCTTAGTTAAAAAATTCCAATAAGAAAAATTAATAACAAGTATAAAACTATATAAATGAAGAATTTTAAAAAACTTAATCAATGTGTAACCAATTTGTCGTGTCATTACTTTATTAAAAATCGTGTTTCGGTGTGTCCTACACGACTCCGTGTCAGTGAATCATAGTATTTAATCCTCAGTGGGCCACAGATATTGCCAATTGGCCTAAGGATAGAGCTGGAGCTAGTTCCTATTATGGTATAAAGAAGTAAGAATTGATAGATGGAAAAATGAGATAATCAACTAAATCTTAATCCCAATAAATTTGGGATCAGCTATATAAATTAATAATTCAAGCTTAATTGTGTGAGAGAATCTTATCGCGGCAGAGTTTCAAGCATTTGGATGATTATTATAATAATAAATGCATGAGAAGACAAAATATTGAGAGCAGAGCAATTTAGTAACAAATATGCATGAGGCACATAAACTTATAAGCAAAATTTACAGGAATGCGGTTGTCAGAGTTATCGAATACAATCTCCACAAAAGCAGATAACACTTGGTGGCCTGCACCTTCCTGCCAAAGGTGAAAAGTAATGTTCAGTTAAATCATCATAACTAATTTAGCTGAATTGGCAAAAGAACTGGTAGAAAAACATTGCACCACAAAACATACATGAAGCAACGCTTGCCTTTCTTCGCTGCGTAGATTATGGAATAGGTCGCTTATCACAAAACGTATTGCTGTAATTGTTAAGCATTTTATTTAATTCAGAAAAAAGAACTAGTAAGCAAAAGCCAAGGTATGACCATTAATCCAGATGCGATGAAAGTTCTAAATAAGCATACCATGGAAAAAATTAGACTTGCCAGACCCATTAGCACCAACTGCAGAGGAACAGATAAAATTTATTAACTGAATAAATTGAATATAAATGATTTCCTGAAGAATAATGCTCTTAATTCAAAATATTCTATGAAGAAATTAACATAAAAACATAAAAGATATTTGAAAAAGGCATAATATTATTTACCAACACAGTTGACTTTGGAACTAAAAGGTTGAGTTACAGTTTGCTCCCTGTAACTCTTAAATCCTTCTATTATAACCTACAGTATCCACCAAAAAAAAATATATAATTGGAAACTAAAAATAAAAAACAAATCATAAACAAAAGGAAATACGAGACAGCTACTTAATTACCTGCTTTATGTACATTATGAGGATAGAGGAAGTTTATAACACTCCTGCAGTGGGGGAAAATAAAAAACAAAAAACAAATTAGTCAACTCCGAAACAAGAATAGCCTTAAAAACCTTATAAATTCAAAAAAAAAATCCTCGAATTTAAGCAGAATACAGCAAAACTCTTAACGAGCAGGAAATATTAAAAACTCATGTTCAGAACAACTAAACACTAATGCAACTCGAAAAAAAAAATTAGAAAATAACTGAAATTTAAGTAAGTTCAGTTCAAAAAATATCGTGAAGTATAAAACAAAATTGAAGTCTAGGGTTCTATATGAACTGGTTGGGTAAAACAACTGGGGCGAGAATTCAAACAAATTATGGAGTTGGGGCTTCAAATATTAGAGACTCACCAAAATCGTTGATACGAATTGAATCGTACTTCGTGCTTTTTAGAGAGGAAGAGTGAAGATGTAGAAGGAAAAATGGAGGGAATTGTTTTGACGATTTTCAGAACGCGAATATCTGAGCATAGCGTTATATGCTCTCCGTCGTGTTCTGATTTTACTTACTTTTACCCGCTTGGTGTATTTTTCATTTTCGTTTTCTTTTTTGTATTTTCGGAATTTTTAATTTCAATTATTACAAAATTTTATATAGAACTCGTTTGGTAGAGATTAAAATCGAATTAAAATTGAAAAATTAATCGTTATTGTTGACTTTTATTAGACAAGTGAGACTCAATAACGACTATATTTTCAATTTTAATTGAATTTTAATCGGTACCAAACGGCTCATATTTTGACGCCCTCGTCCACTTTGTAATAAATTGGAGTTGAAAATATGCTGAAAGATGAATCTCAAGTTTAAACAAAATATTCATGTAACTGATGTAAGTAATCGTAATAATCTTCCAATTAAGTGGAGTTGGATTTTTTTATATTTTTTGAAAATTGACTATTAAATAATTAAAATCGCACTCACGATCAACAAATAAGATAATTTGGGCTGATCAATGCTCATTCGTCTATCTATAAAATTGTGCACAACTAACACCATATATTGATTTTGCTTTTATCATTATGTCGAGTGGAACAGTTAAGCAAAGCTCGCGAGTTAAGCAAAGCTCGTGATATTACTCGCGAGCATATGAGGTTTGACTCCAATTCAAATGGTATCTTCTCATCCTTCCGACCATTAGAGATCGACGAAAAACTTCTTTATTTTAACTAGGTGAAGTTCTTTTCCCAAGTCTCAAAGAAAGACCTAAAGTGAATGGTGCCAAATCTTCCATTAAAGGAAAAAGGAAGTCGCAAGCGAGTGTGTTGTTAAAAATGCATGAGAATGCATCTATATAATATACTGATTGAGTGTGATATTGGGGATTGAGCTAGATGTGAACTCGATCTCATCTATAGAGAATTTTTATTTTCTATCCATTCTTACCTTTGTATAAGATCCTTTACCCATTGCAACACTAGAGTGCACAATTGGTCATTTATTTTTGAAGAGCCGAGACGCACTAAACATATTCGAGTTCGATATGAAATATTTTGCTTGGACACTACGATGAAAAAAATTTAGAAAATTTGTCTATCCTCTCTATTAATGAGTGGAAACTATTCAAATTTGGTGAAACTTTTCTACTAAACTTATATAATAAATACAAGTTGGCCAGATCATTGAAAATTATTAATGATCAATCTCCAAATATTGAAATATTTTTCCATTCATGAGTTAAGAACCAATGACAAGATGATCTGCCTACACATCCTTGGGTTTTCTCGAGACAATGCTGCTAAAATTTAATTTAGCAAGCTCAGAATAAATTTTCCCGTTATATATATATATTCACACTATTCTTAATGTAAATTAAATCAAATCATTGAAAAAAAACTCATGGTCGATTCATGTGGAACTTCAGTCATCCCCTTCATTGTGGTTCCTCAACCTTGATAGCCATTTGCATGCTCGAATTGTACAATAGCCTGATGTCCGCTTCTA
>CAIGRL010064424.1:0-34727 GCA_903798325.1 Fraxinus xanthoxyloides | reverse complement strand
TCTACTCATTTTCAACTACACATTCTTCAATAAAATAATATTTTCCATCACATCAATAACTTTTCCTTCTTTTTCAACCACTTATTCTCCATCAATCTACTATTTCAAAATACATTCTTTTAAAATAATATCCATCAAACACACTCTTAATATCTAAACATTTGACTTCATGGCTCTATATATTTTGCAGAATAAAGGTGATTTGGGCAATTAGAGCCTGCCAGTACACTATTGCTCTTCAATGACATATTCTGAGGAAACGTGGAAAAGTAAAAACATATAAGTTTTTCATTCCTATTGCTTCAATCCATTGTTTTGCTTTGTTATCTGACAAATGAAACCTGCGCGGGCATTTATTGACATTAGCATCCTTTCAGAAAAAAGAAAGAAGAGAAAGATCTGGGAGTTGGCTCCTGCATTTGCTTGCTTACCAAGCCATCCTAGCAAGATCCTCCTGTTCTATTATTATCCTTAACTTATTATTATAAAAACTACTCACTAACCAAATGAAAGGCTATCGATTATCTACCAAAGAAGGTAGAGAGTCCCACATACGAGAAAATGTCTCAAATAGAGTTGAACCAAGTAACATTTCAAAGGCATAATGATAGTAGGGTCGGTATATCCATGCCCTCCAAACAGGACATGAAAGTCTTCCCTCATCCAGCTCTCTGCAGGGGAATCCCCACACACTGGTTTCCCTAATATCCTCCCTTCACCACATCATGGGAGTTTACAGGAGATCCCAGAGGCTCACTTGGCCAAAAAATAGGGTAAAGCAAGTTAGAGACACACAAATCAATAAATACAGATATTGTGTGTGTACTTACAATTTGTGCGTGCACAAGATTTTCGCTCATTTTCATGGATAGTCAACTTGTGATATAACAAATGAAGTATAGCCTAGAGCGTGAAATGAAAAAAAATAGAGAATTGCCTCTACAGATATATTATCATCATTTGAATTTCAATTATATTAGTCATCCTAACTACGATATGTATTGACAGGTACACAAATTTATTATGCCAAAAATCAATTGTGAATATAGTAACTTGATTTATATACTTAAATAATTTTGTCAGCACAAATGTCTGTTGCAACAATGGGAAAAACTAATCATACCTGCAACCTGTGGAAAGTAAATGGTATCCTCCAAGTTGGAGAATCCAAATTGCTGCATCTGTTTCTTAAACCAATCAAGCACATTTTCTTTTGAAACGTCACTGGGTGTGTTCCAGTAGCCACGCACACACAATGCATCTTGAACTACGATGAACTAGAACAATGTAGAAATTCAGTGCATTACTGAAATCAGAAGAAATTTTTACTCGTCTATTATACTAAATGAAAATATTAATTTTGAAGATCTTATGTCGACAGTGGTTTACTGTTTATAAATTCATGCTTCTGCATTAAAATCCAGCAAAGATAATTAATGGTTAGGCTGCAAGGTACCATGGATATCGAGTTTGTGTTACGCAATAGAATGTACGTTCCCCAAGCCAAATCTTCCTTCAGAGTATCTGAAATATTTTGGGACATGAAAAAGATTTGCTCCGCTCCTTTAGGTATACTCTTCAGATCAATAGAAGTAGCACCCTGAAAGAAGTCTCCTAGTAAAGACTAAGATAATTTGAAAGATATTGCACCTAAAGATCTGTCTAGTCACTGAAAGCAATATTGACTTGGAAATGAAGACAGTTTGTAACATCCCAAACAAATACAAACATTTTACCAGAAAATTTCTTTAGCAAGTAGATTAATTTTTTTTGGAAATTTTCAGATGTACATCAGTAGAAATACAAGCAACCATTTACGAGCACTTGTGCCTGTGGAATGTTGAGTTTAGGAACGCTTCTCTGTAGCATCAAACGGATTCAGCAAAGATGATATCTCATCTGAAGGGGACACATTACTTATATAAATTCAGCTCAACATGTCCCTTTTATATCAGATTTATGTTGTTAATTGGGCTGCCTCTCTATTCTGTATTTGGGCCTATGTCTGTTTGTGGGCTTTGCTGTGTTTGGGCCACTGGTTTTGTTTGACAAAATTGTAGAATCCTGGCCCTTCATCTGGCATGCCTTGGACCATTGGATAGGATATTCTCTAGACTTGGTTTTATACCTATTCTCTAGATCCTTCGATCATTATGTGAGAAACTGTTTCTATTCTAGGGTTTTCTCTTCCTCTTCCTTTGAGTGATTCTCCCTGTTCTTCTTGAGATTTTTCTGGTGTTGATCTTTGTAAATATCTTAGTTAGTTATATTCATGGTGTATTTTGTATACATTAGCGTTTGTATAGAGAGATTTGTATAANGGCCTATGTCTGTTTGTGGGCTTTGCTGTGTTTGGGCCACTGGTTTTGTTTGACAAAATTGTAGAATCCTGGCCCTTCATCTGGCATGCCTTGGACCATTGGATAGGATATTCTCTAGACTTGGTTTTATACCTATTCTCTAGATCCTTCGATCATTATGTGAGAAACTGTTTCTATTCTAGGGTTTTCTCTTCCTCTTCCTTTGAGTGATTCTCCCTGTTCTTCTTGAGATTTTTCTGGTGTTGATCTTTGTAAATATCTTAGTTAGTTATATTCATGGTGTATTTTGTATACATTAGCGTTTGTATAGAGAGATTTGTATAAGAGAGGCGAGAGGAAACTTTAGTGATTTCTTCATACATTTGTCATTTGTTCTTTGTGATTCTTAGTGGATTCAAACGTAATGTACTGAGTAGATGCTCAACGGGTGAGTAGGCTTTTCAAAGCTGAACATTTGGCCCCAAAGGGACGAAAACTCTTTGTGTTCTTACTCTTCTGCAATTTCGTTTATTGTTCTTATATCTTGATTGTGTAAATATTTGGACCTGAGACCAACATATGTCACTCGCACAATTTGCATACATGATGGGACTGGATTCAATCTCAGGAGCTACTCATCTAAAAGTTTTAGATGTTGGAGAGGAGGCGATTGATTTAAAATTAGACTTCAATATCCTACAGCAATTTTTAAGCATTAGAAACCTAACTCATATTACAAAAAAATGCCCCAGTACATCCTACAGTACAAACTAGAATCATTTCCAGAAGGAAGGGAAATAATACAAAGAAAGACAAAAAAAAGTTACCTTGAGAAATTTTCCAAGATAGGGAATGACTACAGAAAACGCAGTCAAAGAAAGACCCAGAACTTCTGATCTCTACACAATATCAAGAAAATCCAAGAATCAAGTATTTTAATTAAGTACTACTTGGCTAAAAATAAGAAACAAATCAAAACACACTATTAATTTAAGTTATTTAACAACTAAATTGAGCAGAATTTTTGAAAAGGAATTCACTTACAAGCTGAGCTGAAGTAATGGAAGACAAATCCGAGCCCACAAAATGATTTAAAATCAAAAGCGTCCCAAATGTATAGGCAATGTATCTGGGTAAATATGATTCATCCAAGCCAGGTATCCCTTCAAAAACAACCCAGAAAATCTCACGTTTTTACAAATATATATAATACAGATACAAAATTATATCCTAAATGTCAGTTCTCTAAGTTAAGGCTCTATTTGGTGGGGCATCCTGATCATTACAAACTGTGCTTTGTACTTATTAGCCACGTACACATACACAAGCACACATACCGAGTGTGAAGCGAAGAACAGAGAGATTGATCTGCTGTTGAGTTGGGGTGCTCTGGGGAAGACGAGTGCAAGAAATTCTTGTGAGTAGTGGTTTTGTAGTGATGTTGAAGTGGGATTTTGAGGGAAGATTAGATTTGGGTGGCGCGAACTCTAACCGAAATAACGAGATTTGCGAGAGATTGGCATTGACAGTGATGCTGCTACTCATTTTGTTTCGCCGTTCGGGATTTTTCTATGGGTAATTTGAGAAAGAAATTGGGGAAAGAAGGTTGATGATTGGGGTTTGCTCACCTGTGACGCATGTACGGATTACAACTCCACCAGACGTAACTTGTTAAGGTTACTTCCAATAGCATATTGCCACGTATCCTACAGTTTCGTGTCACCGCCGTAGATCTTGTACCTATTATGAAGTATCCAATAAATCGCTCGACACGTGTTCTCAAAAACCGGCTGGATCCAGTCAGCCTATATCCTCCACCGGCTGCATTCGGTCACATCCCCCTCCAATTCCCACTAGGAATATAAAATCCAATCAGCGTAGATGTACTACTTTTTTTCCTGCAAATTCTCAATTTCAATTTACTCTATTTGTCTCTTTATCTCCAGGTTTGCAATTTTTCTTCTTTTTCAGTAAATTATCTATAGTGGAAAAAAGTTTTAAGCATTTTCCATTTTTAGCAAGTATAGAGCTTTAGTTTCCTATGTTTTACAATTTTTTTCTCAGTTCGTTGCAAATTTTCGATCTTTATTTCAAATTAATGTTAGGTGTAAAGTGGTGCCAATCAAAAGCTTAACCTGAGTTTTTTAGCTTTTAGGCACTGATTAATTTGTAAATCAAGCTAATTTAAGTGATACTGGGTTTGATCTCACTTTTTATCGGGTGGGTGTGATTGAGCTGAGATTTTATTTGCTTCTTGGATCGGTAATAATTTAATTATTAGTTGATTTAATCAGGTGTTGTCTTTATCTTGACTCATAGTTGGCAAAGAACAGTGCTTTACTCAGGACGAATTTATGCTCTGGACTCGATGGTTCAAAATTAGGGTTTTGTGAACATTATCAAGGATTGCGGATTTTGGTGTAACTATTGCAATGAGCGTATTTTTTAAACATCCTGACAATGTAAAACTGAAATTTGCTTGTTCAGAGTTAGTTTTATTTTTTGGTATTGAAACTGTCAAACTTTTTCTTTGCCAAGTTTTTGCTCTACTCTCATTTCTGTCTGCTTTTTATTTAGAAGAATCTAACATAATTTTTCTTATAGATTGCATGGTATTGAGGCTAAAAAGTATTGGGTTATGCCATAAAATCATGAGGAAACGAATTGAAGAAGTTTTATTGTGTTAATTTCGATTTAGGATATTTTAATTTGAAGAATAGTAGTTTGAAGTTAAGTGTTCCTTAAGTTCAGCTGGCATTATGTCCCCTTTTATGTACATTAAGTTGTAAAACGGTTGGCACTGGATAGCAATTTGGATCCCAGCCCAGGCAACAGTATCTCCTATGGTGCCCTCTGGTGTGGCTGGAGGAATGAATGATTCTTCTTTGAGATCCGGAATCTTTTCCCAAGGAGATGGGAGGTCCCTGGTTGCAGGAAATTCTCAGTTGAATTCGAATTTCAATAACTCATCGAATTCAATACCCAGAAATGCATGTCCCAACACGGGTCCAGTTTCTGGGGTTGTTGGCAACACATTCTTAAACGGTATGGCAAGCTCTGGACCAAGTGTTGGGGCAAGTTCTTCGGTCACTGATGCCAACTCAGGACTTTCAGGGGGTCCCTTTCTGCAGAGAAGTACCAGCATCAATAAGGAATCTTATATGCGCCTACCTGCATCTCCCATGTCATTCTCATCTAATAACATTAGCATTTCTAGCTCTTCTGTCGTGGACGGAACCTCTATTGGGCTGCCAGGTTCTAATCAAAACCCAAACTCTCAACAAGTACAGCAAATTCAGCAGCATCAGGGAGCTTCAATTGCGACATCTTTGCCTACATCAGGGATGGGGCAAGTTCCGCTTCCTGGTGTTCCAAGGGTCCTTAGTTCCTTAATGCAGGATCCCACTATAATGTCTCAGCTACAAAAGAAACCTCGCTTGGACATCAAGCAGGAAGATATTGTACAACAACAGGTTCTGCAGCAACTGTTGCAGAGACAAGATTCAATGCACTTACAAAACTCAAACCCGCAGTTGCAAGCTTTGATTCAGCAGCAGAGACTTCGGCAACAGCAACAGCAACAGCAACAGCTCCTACAGTCCATGCCACCAATGCAGAGGGTTCAGTTGTTGCAGCAACAGCAACAGCAGCAGCAGCAGCAGCAGCAGCAGCTGCAGCTGCAGCTAAGACAGCAGCTTCAACAACAGGGAATGCAGCCCGCATCTTCCGTGAAGCGCCCTTATGATGGTGGTGTATGCTCACGTCGGCTAATGCAATATCTGTATCATCAGAGACAGAGGCCTCCTGTGAGTATGTTACTAGTTTTCATGATCTAGTAACAATGTTTTGTCCAAATCTTATATGTTTTTTCCTCATTTGTTATCATCTGGAGGAAACTTATAAAAAGCATGTTTAGACTTTTATTTTTTCCTTTCTTCATTCCAATGTAAGATTGGAATTTTTGTTACCACATGATAGTTATTTATGCACCCACACCTTGTAGGATAACACTATTGCCTATTGGAAAAAATTTGTTGCTGAGTATTACTCTCCACGTGCAAAGAAGAGGTGGTGTCTATCCTTGTACGATAACGTTGGGAATCATTCGCTCGGGGTGTTTCCGCAGGCAGCAATGGTAATTGACTAATTGTTTTGGATAGTAGTCAATTTTACTCAATTCGTGATAAATCTTTTCTCCAGGAATTTGATAGATTTGATTTTCATCTAATTTATGCAATATCTGGTTTCCCCGCTCTAGTTTGCTCAAAGCTGGAATTTTTCAAATGCATAATTTCTTAACCTACTCTTGTTGTTTCTTTTTTGTCAGGATGCGTGGCAGTGCGACATTTGTGGTTCAAAATCTGGGAGGGGATTTGGTGAGTCGTGTTTTTTGTTTTGAAATCCTGTATGTTCGATTTTGTGTTCTTTTGTCCAATCATGACAGATGTCAATTGTGATGTGCTACTATGGTATAATCTAGACTATTTCATATACTATTGTTTTTGTAATTGACTCTTCCGTTTACCCATATAAAATTCTTGATGGGTAAGGAGAATATAGGTTTCCTATTAAGTCGTTCGTTACTTGCCTATTCCAGGAGGAAGATTCAATTCATGTTTGTCAAAGTTTATAATTAATTGTTTATAAGCAGTGAGTCCCAAGGAATGTGGGGCTAAAAAGGTCGGTAAAAATTGTGGATCCTACGAATTGTGGATAATAGAGGCAACCAACTTATAATTGCTTATAAGCTTTGTCGCTTTGACAAACGGGCTCATTTGTTTGCATTGAATTGGGATTGAAATCTCAATTGGGGACCTTAAAAGGGTTTCTTATAGGATGCTGTGTATCAAACACTGCTCCTATCACTCTAGATTCACATCAAGGTTATGCTTAAGGCTCCATGTATTTGACTATTTGTTTTTGTCTTGGATGAGCTTACAAGATATAGCCAAGAATACAAGATTTGGTTTCCTGGAGTATGTTATTCTGAGATGTCATGGTTTTAGTAGATGAGATTATAAATTGTTTGATAAAACTTTGGAGAAATTTGAAATCTAAAGATCTTTAGGTTAATTTGAACTAATTGTAAAATATTAGAATGTTCTTTTTGTTTAGTTAGCTCATGTTCGAACTTGTTCTGTGAGTTTAACAGAGGCTACTGTTGAAGTACTGCCCAGACTTAACGAAATCAAATTTGGCAGTGGTGTCATCGATGAGCTCTTGTTTTTGGACTTGCCTCGTGAATGTAGATTTCCTTCAGGAATGATGATGCTTGAGTATGCAAAGGCAGTTCAAGAAAGCATATATGAGCAACTCCGTGTGGTTCGTGAGGGTCAGCTTCGTATCATTTTTAGCCCCGATTTAAAGGTAATCTGTGAACGCTAATCGCTAGGAAGCACTGTTACTGCTATGCACTCATTGCATTGATCTTTGACCAATCGCGTACCTTGTTTAGATATTATCTTGGGAATTTTGTGCACGGCGTCATGAGGAACTTCTTTCTCGTAGATTGGTAGCACCACAGGTAAATGCATACTTGATTGACTGTTTACTGGTTGATCTCTTATAATTCAACTGTTTCTCATCTTTGCATGGAAGAAAGTCTTTTTACATCATGTTGCACTAGTTAAGCTTCATTCCTATTTACTTTAGTTATTTGCACCATCGGTGTTCTAGCCTATCCGTCAATATATGAATTTGTTGCACAAAATTTCACGTGAATTTAAATAATGTGTTTTTTCCAATTGCATCTTTATTAAGTTTATTTATTGAGTCTAAAAACCCCATTCTGAGCTTAGATGGACTTTAATTTTTTAATTTTTTAATTTTTTGAAAAAAAGAAATACTTTACTCAATATTCTTTCCCTCATTCACAGTCAAGAAGGAATTTTGATGCTAAATGCTGCTGTGGTTAATCAATTCCCTGCTTGTGCTAGCCTATGGTTAATCAATTCCCTGCTTGTGCTAGCCTAGCTAACTCTGTGCACCATTCAGTAAAATGGCATAGTAGTGATCGGGGATGTCACTGTTTCAATTTAGAAGTTCTGAAACTATTGACTCATTTTTTGTTTTGTTCATTAAGAATGGAAAGACTATGTTTGAGATACAGAGGAAAAACTCGCCCACAGAAACAACTACAAGATTAAAGCAACACTTTTTAATGGGCAAAATGTCACTTGTTTAGCATAAAGTTATTCGATACAAGTACAGCATGTTACATCGTGTATGTGGAACTTCTAAAACGCACTTCTCCTGCAGGTAAATCAATTGCTGCAAGTTGCGCAGAAATGCCAAAGTACAATTTCTGAAAGTGGACCTGATGGCATTTCTCAGCCTGATTTACAGGCAAACAGTGTTATGTGAGTGAAAAAAAATCTACTATATTAGTCCGCAATTTCTTTTTTAGTTTAGACCAATTCATTTGTTTCCTTTATTCCCCCTCTTGGTTCAATGTCTGCTAACGAAAAGCAATATCCTGCTCACTGATTAATTAAGTGTAATAAAATCCTTCATTGGAATGAGCAAAAATCGGTCATCCAGAAAGTTGATTGTCCACGGGATTTAAGAACTCATCAGATTTCTTTTACTAGACCTTTGAACTGGACTTTAAAGTCCATCATGATTATGCATGCTCTTGCTACTGATTTTGTTGTCAATTTTAATCGATTAAATTTTCAGCGGTCTATGTTTAATGTCACAGCTTTTATGTTGCAATTCTCGCTGTGTACTCTACGTTTAAAATATTTGCGCTATTAATTCATCAATAGGGTTATAAAATCTAAGAATAGCTATTTACCTCCAGACTTCGAATGTCAAATAATCACATTTTTAGTTTATGTGGAGTTTATTTTATGCTGAATTTTATATTGGCACCTCACTTTTTTATTATTGTGACTATCTGTTTGCTTTAAAGGGGCTGCGACCACAGCAACGCCTTTTGAATTTACCTATCATGTTTTATTGTTCATTGAAAAGCAAAGAATCAAGAAGACTTATCACCTCAATATTTAAATAACAAAATCCAATCTATGAAGGTTCAGGAATTTGTTTTGTTACTTAGCCTTGTATTGCAGTCCTCAAGTGCTTTCGCATGTCCAGAGGTTCAGGGAGGACTTTAGTACCTTTGTAACCCCTGAAGAAACTCCTAGCTTGCCGTTTGATGTTACATTTTGATCCCTAGCTTCATAATTATGCACTCGACTTGCTGAATTGAAAATTACTGTTTGACTGAAAGCTGTATGTGACTTCTTGTACATTTCTTGTATGAAACCATTTCGAGACCTACTTTTTCCAGGGTTGTAACGGCTGGACGTCAGCTTGCCAAGAGTTTGGAGCTACAATCACTTAATGATTTGGGATTTTCCAAAAGATATGTTCGGTGCCTTCAGGCATGTTTTGATCTTTTATAAAAAATTTAACATGCATTGGCCTGTTGTTCATACTTTTCTCCAAGGTATCTCATAGTTGTTTGCTGTGAACAGATTGCTGAGGTTGTCAATAGCATGAAAAAACTGATGGATTTCTGCAGAGAACAAAAAGTTGGGCCAATTGGTAATTATTGTGTTCCTACTGGTTTCATACTCAAATAACGGGTAATATCCATTCGCGGTAACTATACTTTACTCTAGTGTCAATCAGGTAATTGGAATTTAATTTTGTTCAATTGAGTAGCTATACTTAATTTGATTTCAGTGGAGTAACTCTATCCAATTCCTTCATTTAGATTGACGAAAATCAATGAACCGATAATCAATAAATGAATCCCATCATTTAGTACGAATTAAAATCTAGATTTTAATCTAAGTCAAAGTCAACAATTAATTTTAACCACATATTTTATGGAACTTACAACTTTTCAATTACTCATTTCATAAACTTTTATCAAAATGTACTAAAAATTTGATTTTAATCTCCGCCAAACATGAGCTTATATTACTATATTTGTACATACTTTACTTCAACAACTAACGGTTACGTGTAGTGACCGTCAGATATCATCAGTTTTTGTCAATGGAATTGGACAAAGTTGCCATAATTGAAATCAAATTGAATTATAGTAACCCAATTGAAATCAAATTAAAGTTGCGTGATTGATACGAATGGAACTTTACCTCAAATAACCCACGATCCATTTGCAAAATTTGCATGTATAATGGAATATTGATGGGATTTATTGAATGCATAGATCTACACAAAGACGTGCTTTTTTGTAGCTTGAGTGTTACTAAAGATGTAGTCTTCCTGAACCCAATTTATCCACGTTTTTAAGAGCACGAAATAATGTCTGGATGGCCATTAATATAATTCAGCATGATATAATAGCTATGCTCATTTACAGAGGGCTTGAAAAATTTTCCACGAAACTCCACTGTGCCGAAGATCGAGATGCAAGAGATGGAGCAGATAGGTGGTGTTCAGGGTATGCCATCTGATTCCAATGCACTAAATAAGGTAATGGCATTGAATCCAGGAACCAACAGTCAAATGAATAATAACCAACATATGGTTGGTCGAGGAGCTTTGAGTGGCTCAGCACAGGCTGCTCTTGCATTGACAAGCAATCAAAATTTGCTGATGAGGCAGAACTCAATAAATTCAACCCACAATTCACAGGAGGCATCATCTTCCTTCAGTTATTCCAGCCAAGCTCTGACTTCATCAATTTCTGGGTTGCAGAATGTACCTGGTAGTGGCTTCTCGAGTTCCCATGTGTCACAGCAGCAGCAAGGGCTGCAGCATTCATTAAGTGGTAATGGTTTACTACTGCGCAATCAACCCCAGCAATCTCTCGGGAGCCAAATGTCACAACAGCAAACAATCCAGCAATTGTTGCAGGATAGGAACAATAACAATGGTAGGGGCGGGGTTCAACAGCAGTCCCTTTCGATTCAGGGTGCAGGTCTAGATGGACTTGGGTTTAGAAACAGCCCTTCAGCTGCAACTACTCCGTCTGCAAATGGACAAGGCAATGTTGTTGGACACCCACCAAGCAGAAGCAACAGTTTTCAGTCTGCTTCAAATAATTTCTCATTTAGCCATAAATCATCAGATTTGCCACAGAATCTTCATTTATCGGAGGAAATGGTACAAGACATTGCCCACGAGTCCACGGAAAATGGGTTTTTTAACAGTGATCTTGATGACAGCATAAACTATATGTGGAAATAACATGGTTAGCTTTATTGCTAGCTTCAGGGAAGGGAACCGGCATATAACTATGTACAGATGTTTGGTTATTTAATCATTTTGTTTTTGGTTCTTCCTCTCAACTATTTTCTAGTTGCTTTTGTTTGTACGTCAATTGGTATTTGTCTTACTATCATCTTTTCTTCTGGGTTCTAGCCCGTCAAAGCTTCTTGCAAGTGTAATCTAATGACATAAATTTAAGGACGTTATAAATTGATGTTAGCGTCCATTTGTTGCACATTATTTGCCTCAAAAATGCATTTTCCTTTCAAATCAAGTGGGTCCCAGTGCTGTCGTATGTTTTCAACAGGTAATGACTTTTGTGCAAAATTACGAAGCCACCCTTACGCCACAAATGAGATTGGGAAAGTGACAGGTGAACCAAATTCAATGAGGGGCATTATGGACATTGCATACTGCTGAATGGATGATTTTGCACAGTATTTGTCAGGAATATTATTGTTCCAACGTTCCGAAAACTTCTACAATTTCGATCTTTCTTAAAATTCAATAAAATTTGGTGGTTCGTTCTTGATCTTGTTCCTGGTAATTTTATTCTCATGGAATGGCATCTTAGAATTCACGAATTCTTGGCATACAAAGTATTTACCGCAAACTAAGCCAAGACACATTATAAGATTCATAACTTGCAAGACAGAAGAAACGAGTTAGCAGCAAAACATTTCAATACCCAGATAGATGCAAGAAAACAATGCTTTTGCCAAGCAAAAATGAAATTTGACTTAGCAAAATTCAATGTAAAGTCGTAACATCAACATGGAAAAATGAAGAAATGAGTGGTTTCCATGTTCTTTCTCTTGAACTTTCTTTTTGGCTACGCTTTCAAATATACGGTCTATAGACTGCTACCTGAAGGCTCCACTGCATCCTTGAAGTCTTTTCAGTTCCTCAACGCTCTTCATGGTAGAATCATTATTGTGTCTCACTCCCAAGGCGACCTACAAGAAGTCAAGTGGACAAGAACTTCACAAAGAAAATTCAATACAGCACCTACTATTAATAAAGGGCAAAAAGAGGATCAACACAGAATTTGACAAGATCCAGGAGCAATACTTCAAGATAAATTGTTCCAAATAAAGAGCAGAACTCCGCACCCCCACACAGGCACCCAAAAAAATTCTACAGAATCAGTTACATTTTGTACAAAACTGTGTTAGAACTATTTTCCAATTAATCGTTGGGAAACTGTTTCTTTTGGATGTCACAAGCTTGCATTTACATTTATTAACATCTTGGCAATGCCAATATACAAGGATAATGGCACTCATGCATGTCACTGCATTTCAGGTTGAGCAAAACTTTTTCTGGAAAAATACCAAACCCACATATCTAAGAGGACTTGGCATGGTCAAACTTGACATTGATGCAAAGCCAGACATCCTAGGGAGACAAAAATGAAACTATAGAGCCTTGCTAATTACCACCGGTCCATGCTTCTTCCCAACAATTTAACATTCAAACAATTGTGGGCATCGTGTATGAAGTCAAATACAGGAGTGACGACAATTATTGACACATACAGATGTAAATTCCAACATTGATGAAGGAGATAAAAACTAAACTAGGATAGTTTACCTTCTTTACTTGTCAAAGATTTTAATCCTTCACTTCCAACTATATCAGTACGTCAAAGAGTGTCCTGTTTTGAAACGTAAATGCATGTATACTTGATGATTTCAACATTCAACTGTCAATCAATGTCTAACCTGTTCAGTTGCAACTTCTTTCTCACCGAAAAACAATATATAATTGTACTGTGACAATTGAGCTTCCCGTACCTACAACGATTTGCAATCATCCAGTTAGTACACAGCAAAATCTTAGACATAGAAACATTAACTTATAAGGCCATTGCCAAGGGGATCATTAGGTCACAAAGTCTGTTGCAAGCAATTGTAGCAGGAGTCAAATCTAACTTCATCCGATATATACAAGTGAAATCCATGCTTGGATACTACATAATAGCAGTTATGCAATTACCATTGTGTTAATGATCATCAGAGGGAAAAGCTTTTTACCTTTGTATTGATTGTTCTGTTCTTGATATCAACATCAACATAGAAACCAGCACATGTATGCGGTCTCGTACCTACACCCGACATAAAAAGTACAATGATGTGAAAACCTTCTGTAAGCCTACATGATAACAAGAATAAATCTACTTTTACCAAAAAAATTAACTACTTTTTTGACAAGTAGACACATGGCGGCCCCTTAGTAGGGGGGAGCCTACGGCCATGTGGCTTGTTGTCAAAAAAGTTGTCAAACTTTTCTGTACAACTAGCATGGTTGTGATAACAAACTAGTAAAGAAACCAAAATAAAAATATATAGTTTACAGTATAATTTACATTGTAAGGAAACCACGGCTATAATATATTGTTCACCGAATTTTTGCACTCACCTTTTTGTTTTACGCTATGGGTGATAACCAAAAAATGAGCATTTCCAAGTGGGTTTAGTTTCAATCAGAGACTTAGATTGCTTAATAGCTCCACAATCGTCAAATTTCCAGCCAGTTTCTTTTCTTTCTTTCAGTTTTAGACCGTAATTTGTCATTCACTCGGAATTGGTTTGGAGATTCCAAATATACCACGACGATCTACTTGACAAGTAGAACAAGTTAGTGTATTTATTTCCATAATTTGACTATCGGATCACGTCCGAATATTTGGTCGAAGTTGATACATAAATAACTTTTTTCATGATTTTATACTTAGCCAATTCCAACAATAGCAAATTAAAGTTCGATGACCTGATGGGAGTGTAAGTTAGGTGACCTCAAGTATAATTAACTAAATTAACATGGATTGCAGCATATGCATATGTCAATTTTAACTACCAAGTTCCATTACGATTCACACAAGAAAAGTGATTTAATCAGTGTTAGATTAAAGCTAAAGTGACGTGATTGCTCTCAATTGAAGTTTGGAAAGAAATGAGAATTGAGATGGCATCTACTGTGGGAATTCTTACTTGTTTCGTTAGCTCAATCAACAGCTACGAGCGTGCTTTAGACAAAGTGCATTAATTCAATATTGAATTGACATATAAGTGCAGTAAGGGTGAAATTTTGGTGCCCGCAATACAATTATCCCTCTACTTTTTGACGCTCATATTACCAACCTATCAGTTAATTGTCCCCTTCCGTCCAAAAAAAAAAACTATACACGTTAAAATTTAAATATCTGAATAATGAAACTTCTTATAATAATAAAGCGCTAAATCAATGCAGTATAAATTATTAATTTAATGGTACAATATGTAAAGATATAAGGGCTCGTTTGATTGTAAATGTGGAAAATGTATAGAAAGAAGATGAATTTTAGGAAATTGAATTGCCTAGAAATTGTTTTACTGCGAATTGTAATTAATTGTGTTTGATTGGTTGGTGTTCGTTTGGCTTCGTTTTTCATGAAAATTGTCCATTAAAATGATAATCTTTTATCTTTGTGTCTAGAATTTGTTCCACTTGCCAAAAAAAAAATGATCATACCAAATATCATTCATTTGGCTTTATTTTGTATGATGATTGTCAATAAAAGTGCTAAAAATTTTTACCTTGTATCTAGAATCTGTTTCCATTGCCAAAAAAAATAAAAAAATAAAAAAATAAAAAAAAAAACACCAAAAGAGAAAAGAACCTGAAAAATCATTTCCCACAAAAACCAAAGAAAAACCTTTTCACAAAAACAAAAGGAAAACCACTTTCCAACTTCCTTAGAAAATATGTGCTATCAAACATAGCCTAATTTCATTTTTAGATGGTAATTCCATTATATTAATATAAAAACATATTTAACCATTTTTCAAACATGAAATAAAGTACAACTTACCAAAACATAAAATCTCAAAACTATAAGAAATTTTAGTAAATTTTACTTTCTCGACTATAATAGAAGTGACTCCTTGTCTAAATGTAGGGTTAACAATTGACAAGTACATACTGCTTACATCTTGATAACATTCACTTGGACTCGAACGTACAACCTTCTCTTCTCACCAAACGGTCACTTTTATGGTATGATCGATATTTCTGATTGGCCAATTCTCAACAACGTTAAGAAAGATATGAAGTTAAAATCTCATTCAATGTACTGGACACAATCTTAAAGTACAAATATAGGTGATCACTGGAAGATCACTCTCCACAATCAACTCCCTTGGTTGTGTTGAGGATCATTTTGCTCCCAGTTCCATGTGCTTGCCAAAACCTGTGAATCTGGGATGGGACGCTTGAACGCTTTATGAAGATTTTGCAAGTGACGAACAATGTGCAGCTTCTGGGTGGTATTCCAATATATATTTTCCCGATTCTAGAATTTTGACATCAAATGCTGGTAAAAGCCGTCTTCCAACAACTGCAACGTGCGTAATGCTGAGCAGAAGGAATTAGTATGGATCAGTAACTTAGGGGTAGTTTCATTAAAGCATTCAGCAGATTTGATAAAAGCTGATAAAATGTGAGGTTGGATATTTGATAAAAGTTACAAGTCTCATGAAATGTATGGTTAAAATTAATTGTTGACCTTTTGAGCTAACAAGCACTTGATAATATGACAATCAATTCATGCCAATGAATACAGCACAATACTGAAAAAGAAAACTTCTATTGACATGCCGGGCCAATGTACTCCAAAGAGTTCCTAAATTGTACAGGGTTTTTTCCTACAACTATTCACTAACAACGCTTTATGCTTCTCTTCTCATTTTCTTTTATTCCCACTCCCACCATAGGGGTATGAGAAATTCATTAGTAGCATGTAGAATCTCTTGGCCAGTGTAGAGTCTAATCACACTATATACATTTTTTCCTCGGCCGGGAATTGAGTTCAAGGGTACATTAGGTATTCTATACATGTATTTGGTTGCCTAAAATTTCTACATGTATAAAAGATTATTGAGGTTGCTGTTTATTTTGAGACAGACAGAGAGGCGTTAAATCACTAGTGTTATCTTCTTTTCCATTATAATGAAAACCTGAAGCGGCGATTGGATGTAGCTCTCAGTTATAAGGGTGAACCACAATAAATTGTACCTCCCTTGCTTGTTTTCTTGTTTCCTTATTGCTCTTATAACTAGGGATGGAGACTTAATCCATACTCCACATTACAATCCCCATTATTTAATCAATGATCTCATTTTTGCAATTATCAATTCAATTAAGCAACTTTAAAGTACACTCCATGTGCGAATGACAGGAATTGAATGGGATTGCTTGTTGCCACGATGACCATGCCATAAGAACAGACTGCTAGATAATAAGAGCACAGGCTTAGAAGAACTCACCATATGTAATATAGCCCATCCGTTTCTTGTGTCTGAACCCTGCCCAAGAGCTCTACTTTCAGGATTTCTCCAATGCAAATCACAGGCTCTGGCAGCTTAAATTTTTGCAAGAGATTCTCCTGTATTCACCATTAAAACAGGTAAACTGTTCTTAATTCATGCCATATGGAAAGAATAAATTTGAAATATGCATGCCAAAAGGTAACTATTTTTGTCCACACAAGTCTCAAGATAGATAACAATTGTGTGAAGATAAAGTAGGTAAAAAGAAATATAGTACTATAGTTATCCTTCCCTGAATGGTTACAGTAGAAACTGAAAAATTAGAAGGGAAAGCCCAAGCAGGCAACTCACTTGAGCCATTGGATATTCCGGTGATGTATATGTCCATACATACTTGTCATCTGAAAAATCTTGGACGTCCCGAAATTCATGAAGCTCACTACTTTGTACCTCCAATGGAACCTTTTGATATCCCACCCAAAATCTCACAGCCTTAGATGAATATATGGGGAAGCCAAGCTGAAAATATGCTGGTGCCATGCCAAAGCATAATTTGGGTCAGTAAATACAGAGGATGTAATATTAATTGTTCCACAAAAGGAGTTTAAAGAACTGGTGGGAAGACCTTGAAATGGCTTTACATGAATTTCAGAAATCACACATATTCGTGCAGCCAAACTATATATTAGCGTTTCAGGAACTGCAGCATCACTTTCACCCTTGCTCGACCAGTATGATGTTCTGCCGTCAACAAAATCACTTGGTTCCAGAGTATTTTTTATGCTTTCTTCAGGATAATTATCAGTGCTGGAAGCACATAGAGCATCTGATATGCAATCCTTTCTGGCATAAGTAAGGCCTCGAGTCAAGAACGCATACACTCTGTGATCCCTTGCTAGACGAGCGCTTCCTGTATAATCATCTGTCTTGAAATACATGCCTTCGATCATATTTTTAACTTCAAAACTGTTATCAAGACTTGATACCTCCGGAAACATTTTATGCCAAAGTTGCTTGCTTAGACCATTAGCAATCACTGCATAAGATTTCAAAGTCAATGTGAAAGTAAATAAAGCTCTATGCTGTTCTTCTACTGTTCTACAGTGTCATCACATGGAAAGAAGGGATCATAAAAATGACGAAAACGTATGCTAGCAACTATATACCTATAATTACAAGAAAATTTAATGCAAACGGCTCCTTTCATCCAACAATTTTACATTTCCATAATATAAGATCTCATCTCTAGTTATGTAACTACTATTAGCAGACTTATTTTTCATGCACAAGAAGCAGTCCTCATATCTGCGCAATTATTTTCACAATATAATTCCCATTATTAACTCTATGGTTTTAATAGCCTGTCCAAATTCCCAATAAATGAGAGGGTTGCAATAGGTTGACAGCTAACACCAAACATCATCGTTTGAATCCTAATGCACATTTAGCTTTTCTTGACTTCCTGTAATTCCCACTACTCATGGAAACTCCTCTTCTCACATATTTCTCATCTTGCATTCATTAAGGCCCAAACAACACAGAGAGAAGCAATATCAATGTCATGGGGGTAACAAGTAAAACTTCACAAGTGAGCCTTCAATAGACCAAGAAACATAATTCTCCTTCAAGAAAATTACTAAAAAGCAATTAAAAGAAAAAGGTGTATCGAGCACAAGGGCAATAACTGAGGCAATCATACTCACCAAATTGATGCCAAGAAATTGAGACCGCGCTAACTCGAACAAGATCAGAGGGGTCCTCCAAACACATCAGGATCTTCATTGACAAATCTGGTCCGAGCAATTCTATAAAGTCGCCGCTACCCTCCATTTTCTCTTTAATTTTTGAACTTGACTAAATTTCCTTCAATTAACGAAACCTAATCAAAATTGCCACAAATACAATAGATAAGCAATAAATATCGATCTCCATTGGATAACTCAACATAAATGCATATATAACATTCGTTAAAGAAACACCGGAATTTTAATGGTTGTCAAACAGGGTTAAAATCCCCATTTTTACAAAATACATTTCAGTCTCAATTGTTTTCAATCACATATTATTCAGTAAAATAATAATTCACGCGATCTCAAAACTTTACTTTATTTTTTAACCAGACATTCTACATCAATCCAGTGTGCGAAAATGCATTCTACACAAAAATGGGCTCAAACAGGATCGAAACCCAGAAACCATAACCGTTATGTTGATGTCGTACACACGCGTGCATAAAGCACCTCTTCAGACACAAAAGAGATCTAAAGCAATGATCGAGAGGAGGAAAAAACCCATGGAAGCACTCACGCTGCGAACGGTTGTGGTCGGTAATGGCCACTCGTTGACAGCCACGGCTTTTGTTCTTGCAGTATTAGCATTTTTTTTTCAGATGACGAAGAAAAGGATAAATGTGAAAGGAATTACTTATTTTGTCCATGTACACGTTAAAATTTTCATTTTTATTTTTCTACTCATTTTTAATCGCACATTATTTAATAAAATAATATTTTTCATCACATCAATAACTTTTTATTCTTTTTCAACCACACATTCTCCATCAATTTATTATTTCAGAATAGATTTTTAAAAAATAATGTAGCTCAAACACACATTTAAATCTCACATTTTTTCTATCACACATTTCAAAAACTTATATCATGATCCGTTAAAAATCTAATTTGAATCATCAACAAACACCCTCTAAATATTTGGCTTGATACCAGACTTGATACAAAACAAATATTTCATTTGTACCATTTACGATACCAAACATTTCAAATACTTGCACCTAGAATCCAATCCATTTGACCATAATACTAAATTTTGACCAATTTTTGAATTGATAAAATAGTAATTTCACAATTTTAATATAAAATAAATAAAAAAATAAAAGGCTCCCTATCCATCTATTTCATGCCCACTCCATCTCACCTACTTTCCTACGAATAATACTTTATGTGAGGAGAGCTCTCTTGGGGCCAGAAGTATAAGCGGTGCAGGAACTTAGGAGCCAATAAGGGCATAACCCGCGGTTTACCTCCTCAAGTTACTAAGAGATCGGTGGCTAGAAGTCCAGGAATTAATCTGACTAAACTGAGATACATGAGTATCAAAAAACAAAAAAAACAAAAAACAAAAAATGAAAATACTTCATGTGAAGAAGCATTATTCACAAGGGTTGTACAGGAATAGCGTGGGCCCCCTTTGTGGAGGGCATGTACCAGCCAAATAACATTATTCACTTTCCTTCCCTTAACCATGTAAATCCTTTCGCACCACCACCTGCCGTTGACATCACTTGACGTCGGCATTACTACCTGTGACAGCTTTAATTCTTTGTCACTTCCATTTGCAAAATTATTCCTATAATTTCGTCAAAATTAAGCAATAATTTGAGAATTTTCCAGCTTTTCCTCAAAGTTCTACACTTGAGAAGTGGAAACTCCGACTTCTACTTCCTTTCCACCATGTCTACAGACCATTGTTAGTTTCTATATCCAAGTAAGCCCCTGTTTGTAGTGATGTTAAAAAAATCAGCCCGTCCCGCCCGATTGGCGAGACAAGGATCTTCGCCCCATGAAGAATAAAAGAAAAATAAATTTTGGATAAAAAAATGAAATTTAGTTACCATGTAATTCTATTTGCAACTGTTTAATTTTGGACATTGTTTGATTCCAGTGCTTGCTTTGGATATTGATATTGTTAGTTTGAGCATTATTTGTTTTGGATATTAAAATTTTGAATTTATATTTTAACTGAAAATTGTGGCAGGGAACGGGGCAGGCCCTCACCCGCCCCGCCCCGTCCTGTCCAAGGCGGGGCAGGGGCACCCCGGGTCCGAACACGTCCTGCTGCCATCCCTACCTATTTGGCACACATTATCTCTAAATAAATTCATTCAAAAATTATTTTTAACCAAACATTATTCAATAAAATAATATATTTCATCACATCAATAATTTTTCCTCACTTTATAATCATATATTTCCTAGGGTCGGTCTACAGATACAGGAAATATTTACAGAATTGGTACAGAAATTTGAAATTGACAATACATATTCAAAAATGGGAAAAAAAAAACACACACACACACACACACACAGATGCATAGGATGCTCCCACAACATCATCATGTAAAAAAATTTCTTTAAGTTATTCCCTATACTCTATTTTCTATCATATCGGTATTTAAATATATTCTTTTCTCAATAATATTCATCAAACATCCTCTAAGTGGAGATCTCATGTCAAGTTTTGGGCTTTTTTTATTTTATTTTATTTTCTTGTTTATGAGGTTCGAATTTCCTATATTTTTAGGCTTTAATGCTTGATTTATTGTGTTATTTCGCTCAATGTCGGGATCCCTAACTTTCAATTGCAATGGCATAATCTATTATTTTCATGTCACGGTATATATGCACTGGATGTTTCTTTATATCTTGCATTTAAGCGCCTTGATTTTACACAAACTAGTTAAAATCTGCTTTATCTGAGCCTTGGAAATGTATTTTTTCTTTGCAGGATATGCTTTCAAGTTTCAACTATTGATGCACGTGTTGGATGGTGCTGGCGTTGGGTGACAGTGATGTCAATTGATTTTCAAGGGTGGAGTGTGAAAGGAAAGGGGTGGGGTGGCGCGGGGGTGCGTGAAGGAGAGAATAAATAGTTGTGGAGAGCCTTTTATTTTTTGATTTTATATTAAATTGTAAAGTTACTATTACGCCCTTTCAAAAATTGGTCAAAGTTTACTATTATGATCCACTAACTGTTCATCCATTTGGACTTCATATAAGAATCTTTGAAGGGTTTGGTACCATAGATGACACAAATAAAAGATCTACATAAAATCTAAATGAAATGTTTGGTACCGTGACAACAATTCTCCTTACTTTATATTTTGGGTAAAAGGCAGAGGCGAATTCAAAATTTTAAGTCAGCACGGGCAATGGTTGACCGTCCTATCGACCGCAATAAAATATTAAGAGGCTGTTTGATGCCCATTCTTGCAAAAAATACATTTTGAAATAGTGATTTGATAGAGAATGTATAGTTAAAAATACAAAAAAAAAATTAATTTATGTGTAATATTATTTTATTGGAAAATGTGTAGTTAAAAAGAAGGGAAAAATGTATTTTGAACAAAAATGAGAATCAACAAGGCCTAAAATTTAAATGTAACGATTATTTTGTTCAAACTAAATAGATAAAATTATGTGATAAAAATTAGCCTTCTTTAGCAAATTACATCATGGTCATGTTTTGAATAATTCAAAGGAAGAGTATGGGTGTAAAATTTTACAATTGCAATTGCATTAAAACCACGTAAACTTAACATATATTATTTTATAAAATTTCTTGCTAAACTTCCAACCGCTGACATAATTATCCAGTTTTCAAGATACTAAATGGAGGTTGTTGGTTCGAAACTTCGAATCCCCTCCTTATTAATCAATTTTGGAAAAAATTGTATAGAACTAAAAATATTTCATAATAAATTGGTTGGAATGGATTCAAACCAAGACATGAAGTATGTATAGGCGCTTTCTCACCAACCAATCTACATGAGAAATTTGAAAATAAAATGAATGACCAGTTATATAAGTAAAACATATATTTATTATCAACAAAAAATTGACTTCCGACGAATCTAGCATGAGCAGTCGTGAGAGCTCGCCAGGTGCTGGATCGGCCCTTGTTTAAAGGTTAAAAGTTAAAAATTGATGGTTATTGCATTATCTTGTTTAACACCTTTCTTTAAATCGAATATAGTAAATTTTAATAAAAAAAAAAATTATTATTGAAAATTTGATAATAGTAGATAAAAATGATGAATTCATGAAATGTGAATTGTGCAATATCATCCGGTCCATGTTTGATAGGAATTAAAATTTTAAATTTAATTGACAAAGTTAACAATTAATTTTAACTACACATTTCATTAATTTTTATCAAAATTTAATAAAAATCTGATTTTAATCCCCACCAAACAGGGGCATAATAATAATTAAGTATTTATTAGCATAGATATTGTTTGTTATATATGTATATGGTGTAAGCAACGAAGTAACGAGATGAACACGTGATCACAATTTACGAAGTGAAATTGTCAGTTAAAGAAAAAAGTTCTTCGTTATCTTTATATTCAACGCCTTATAACGAAGTTTAACAAATACTTTAAATAGTTATAACAACATAAAAACCCTACTTTGTAAGTGAACAATACCCCATCCATGTCCAATTCTCGTGCTTGAGCCCAACATTATAATATGGTAGCGTTGGCAAACAACCTGCATCAATATAGCATCAGGCTCTCTCTGAGCCTCATTTTTACTGAAAATGAGTTTTGGAATTTAATAATTTCTTGGAGATTGCGTGGTTAAAAAATAAGAAAAAATTTTGAGCTTACATGTAAGATTGTTTAACATTGATAATTTGGATAAATCCAACAAAAACATGTCCATCTCAACCATCAATAGGAGTGACGAAAAAAATTCGTTCAATTTGATACCCGCGAATCTCGTCCCGAATGGGGGGATAATTACTCGTCTAACTGGTTAAACGAGGCGGGAACAGACAGTTATAGGAAACATAGTCTCCTCACCCATTACCTGTAGTGTTTAAGGTTAATTTCAAATTTAAGTTTTTATGAAACAAAAATAAAAGATTTATAATTTGAACATGAGTTTTTTTTAGCAAATTGGAAAAAAAAAATAATAATATTACTAACTAAAAGTATTAAAAAAAAAAAGCAGAAAATAAAATAAATGGGGCAATTTTTGTCTTTTACATTTTGTACAAGCTCCTTGGAGATTCCATCCATAGTACAAGCTGAAGAATACTTTTAAGCCTTCATTGATACACAATATATCCCCAAGCCAACTTCCTCATACGGGACTCATTGTCAAAAGTTAACTGCCTTTCGTCTCAAATAAAAGAGAATGTGTAGTGGAACTTGTTCATCGTCAGTCAGAGACAGCACTAAAATTGTTTCAACTTGTTCATGGACTCACTTGGGAATATGTACACAGAGTCCAAGCAAAGTCCAGCCTTTGTGTGTGTGCAATCAATTTGAGCCATTGAAAACTTGAGTTTTGTTGGGATGTAAGAATTCTCAACAACAAAATCTCCTACATGATAGTGTATCCATTTCCGTGCAGCCTCGTTCAAATAACACTTTGATGTCACATGCTGGCCATTTGATGATGCTAATTGGAACTGGACAGGCTTATTCCAGCCATGGACTTGTTCTATATCACTGATGATTCGCCGGCTGCCTGGTCTTTTTGAAGCTCTCCCGAGCTGCAGTCGGAAAAACAGGCTGTAATTACCGGCCGGAAACTCGAATTCAAGGTTGCCTTCCACTTCTAGCCACCACATTTGCTGAAGATAAGCAATTGTATGAAATCTGTACATTTTTCAAGGATCATTGAATGACCATAATGGAGCAAAATAATTAACAAAAATTACTTATTTAACAGACGTGGATGTAACACACAGCTTTCAAGCTGTCGATTAATACATCTCTAACTTGCACAAGATATAGACTTTCTGGCAAATAACAATAATATATAGCAATTGGACCTTTTCTATTTTGTTGATAAAGTCAATCTTATCGCCATCCTATTTCCGAACCAGACTGAGTTTTAGTATAAACAGATAATCAATAAACCAAGTTAATTTTGGATGGACAAGGTGAATCTTTATAACCGATGAATCTAACCTGGATTCATCTGTGGAGATATGAGTCCAATATCTCCGATCATCTATTCCAGTAATTTTCAATCCCTTCCACGAAATGGCAACACAAATCCCTCTACGACTATTTTCCAGCCAAACTTCCTGTCAAGATAATAAATAAAAGACTTTACATGAGTGAACTTTTTTTAACTTGAACTACATCATCTAGATATGCTCGTTTATACTCTAGATTTAGCAGACCTTACCTTGGTGTCCCCAGAAAAGGGAATGGGACGACACAATCTGGAGAAAATTTCTTTCTTGGATAAGCTCTCTGAGGATTCCTCTTCACTGAACAGCTTTTTCACAAGAATTTCATGATTTTCAGGCAACTTCGATGCCCAAACCATATCAGCTAATGAAGCCTGGTGGAATGTTTTATTCAAACATGCTAATTTACAGATATCTGAAGGTTCCAAACAAGAAAGAATTAAAGCAATACAGCTCTCTGGTAAGTCACAAAGATTAGGGTTTGAAGGGTGAGTTACAGTATTTTTCTCAGTTGCTAAACCGGAAAAACCAGCCCCCATATAAAGAAACAGAAAACCTAAAATGTCTTAGTAACTGTACAGGGAAGAAGATTATATTTGGGGATGGAAATGGAGGAGAAGTGGGGATAGAATATAAGGACATGAACATGAAATGTTTGCTTGGGGAATAGAATCTGACTTCGTCTATGAGAAGGAAAACATAATTAATTCGACTATGCTTGGTGTACATCATAGTTTACACCATTTTCTTTTATATTTTGCCACGTGACATTAAATCATTGAACAGTTAAAAAAGAAAACAATTTTTTTATCCACTTATTTGTTGATAAGAATGGTAATGTCAATCAAAGTAGTACTTGGTGTACATAGGGACACCATAATAGTGTCCATAATGGACACATGGTGCCCCCATTGTGCACTAATCATAATCCTGTCAACCATTATGTAAAAAAGAGAGTGTAAAATGGTATAATCCTAATTCAAATTATGAAAACGTGCGGATAATGAATTAGACATACCCAATTGGCATCTATGGCCCTTTGTCTCCTACTTTCAATGTTAAGGGTCCCTGTTGGACCGTGTTAGGGACCCTTTATCTCCTACTTTAAAGGTTGGGGACCATGTTTGGTTTTTGGACAATCTCTTTAAACCAAACAAAATATTGAGGATATTTGATTTTGCTTATGAGTAGCTGAAAACGCTTCTTTCAAACACAGTCAAACACGTTGTCTATCTAATTATAAGAGTGTTATGTTCACCTCCTACTTGATTTTTCGTATTAATAACACGATAGGAGTATTAGAAAGTGTTTGGTGGGGATTAAAATTAGATTTTTATTAGATTGTGATAGAACTTTTTGAAATGTATAGTCTAATAGTTGTGAGACCCATAAAAGATGTGTTTAATATTGATTGTTTGATTTTGATTTAAATTAAAATCTAATTTTAATCTGTATCAAACGGGGCTTTAATGTCATCCTCTTCACTAGATCTAAACGTAGACATTAAAAATCACGTATAAGCTTAAAAGCAGGGATGTATGTAGGGGGGAGTCTCTAGCCCACTGAATTTTTTTTTGTAGAAATTGTTTTTTACTTATTTACGTATTAACTCGACTTGTTCGGTCCTGTATCCATTCTTAAAAATATGTTAATAAATAGCATCTACTTCACATTTAATGGGTAAGTACAAGTATATTAGACATGATAAGCGAAAATTGTCTCATTAGTACTTATTAAGCTTTCATTTGGCCCATTAAAATTATAATTTATTTTTTTATTTTTATCAATTACACATTTTTCAATAAATAATATTTCACGTAAACCCAATTTTTTATTTTCATTTTTAATCTCCCATTTTTCAAAAAAACACTATTTCAAAAATTATAATATCAAATAATGAGGTCAAACCTGATCTAACATATTACATATCAAACACGTGTTAAAACTTTTCCGACAGCGAGTAAAACTTTTTTTTTTTCCCTCTATAAAGACAAAAATGTGGAAAAGTGGACCTTCACAGATTCAAACAAACACAGAGCTGCTGTGATAATAGATATACGGTGTGTTTCAGTCACATTATTTTGGGAAAAATGTGTTTTAGAGTAGTAGATTGATGGAGAATGTGCGGTTGAAAAAAAAGGAAAAATTATTGATGTGATGAAAAATATTATTTTATTGAAAAATGAGTGTTCGAAAATGAAATATTTACCAAACAGGGCCATAGTATTCGTATCCACCACCAAACAATCTTCACAAGACAATTACGATTACTGTATAAAATGCTTTCCAAATTTCAAGAGAGTAAATCCAGAAAAATTGTACGCTACAAATATATAAAGAATGTAATGAAGTCAAATCCTTCACACTGTAAACTCGAAAACCATATTAAAGTAAATATTAATATTTCCAAAACCATTATATGTAAGCAGAATAACCATCAGCTGTACTCTGTCCAGAAACTCTCAAAAATTAATCATCAAGGACCTCCTTTTTACAGACGGGGCAATTCTGAGACAGAGAGAGACTTTGTTATGATCTAGAAAGAAGGCAACAATAGTCGAAATGACAATTCTCACCTTCTTGAGTTTCAACCAATGATTAATGCAATCTGTATGATACTGGTGTGCGCAAGGCAGAGTGGTCAAACTATCTCCTTTGTTGTAAGCTGAACAACATATCACGCATCTAAAATGTAGATACGAGGAATTAGCGCGTAATAGTCCTTCGAAAAATTATCCTAAGTGCGAGTGATCGTGTATGCTTGGCATTGAAATCGTGCAATAGCCAATTATAACATAGTTAAATAGCTTGCTCTCAGCTATGAGATTGTGTGCAACGAGACACACACACACACACTATTACAAACTGTGCATGTTTTGTACGTAGTTAGAAGACTGTCTAGAACAGTACAATAAACGAGATTTTGAACTTTTTTTTCCTTAATACTGTCCAGTATTGTCTAATAACTACACCAGGGACTCTAGGTCGTAGAGTTCTTACTCTTCTTCCTCCCGTTTTCTTGCAGATGACCCTGCTTTGTACTTGAAAGTTGGCAACCGAGAAATGAGATGTTCAGAAAGTCCTTTGTGTTCGTTGCCAATAACTTCGTCCAGTGATTGCAATTCCTAACATAGTAAACTGAATATGAAAGAGTTTCATGATTTGTAAAGCATTACAAATTTTCAGACAAAGAATTTCGAAGTGAACAGAACACAAAACGCTTTAACTATGAGCGACATATACGAAAATCAATGAAAATATGAAAAATGTAATTCTTGGGCGCATATTTATGTAGATGTGCATGGTTGTCTGTATGTTAATTTTTTGTTATTGCGCATTTTGTGGAACAATCAAATTACGCCTTGAAGAACAGAATGTGTGGAATTAACTCTTCTAGGAACCAGAAATACTACCATATGAACGAGCAGTTTTACCAGCAAGGTGTCTAGTTACATCTGAATCATCACCAGAGTAATACTCCAACTGCAACGATCTAGCCAAAGCTTCATCAAGAGTCAATTGCTCGATATCTTCCCACCGAGATTCATCCTCGTATGCAGAAAATCGACTCCTATTCCTAGTTTGGACATCAGGTGTGATATTCTTGTTTTCTTGAATATACAGATATGCACTTCTCTGTTACTCAACTCAAAAACTATCAATAATTCTATGCAATATCCACGAAAACTGAATCCCGAGCTTTCCAAGAAAGTCTCTACAAGTAAGTAATCCGGCATACCTGCTGTTGAAGAACTTCTTCAACGTCAAGAGCACCGAACTCGGGAAAAATCTCTTCCATATGTTCAGCAACTTCCGTTGGAGTCATATCGTTGAAGTAATGGTCACTCATCGTGAAAATCCCCCGAATATTTACGTCCCTCAAGCTATCCTATCTTTGAGCAAAAGGGGCAAATAAGAAAATTAGAGAAGCAACAAAGAAGATATTCAAAAAAACTCTATTTCGCCCATCATCAAGTAGTTTAGAAAAGATTCACAGACTTCAATTCTCCTGAATAAATGAATATATATGTTTGGTGTGAATATTCATATGCATGCATCAACATCTGTGAATGGCCATTTAAAGCCATTTGCGTGACCTATGAAATTCTGAATTATACATAAATTAAATTAATTAGATACAGATACTGACATTGATATGCATATTATATTGAAAAAAGATTTCATCCCACTTGCTCGGAAATTAAGCTGAAAGATCTTTGTAGACTACGCCCCATACTCAATTTTAACAACGCATTTTCACAAAAAAATAATTTTGCACGTGGATTCGTGACTTTTTACTAATTTTTATCTACACATACTCAAAAAAATCAATTTTCACAAAAAAAAAATCTACATTAAACACACACCTAGTTACTTTAACTCCATGAACTACCCTACACTACAAAATCAAGAAAGGGAATAAAAAGAAAATAATGAAAATTATGGCTCATAATAAATAAAATGACAAACCAGTAGAAAATTCTATCCCATGCAAGAAATAATTCATCAATGTATTACTTTAATTCAATCATGTCTTAAAATTGAGGCATCCTCAAGCATTGATATGAATTCAATACAATTTCTTTACATTTATACGGATTTAAATCCATAAAGGTCCTTCTCGGGCATGAATGTTAAAAATAGTCATTAAACACAACATTACCAGAATTACAATCAGAAAATCCAAGAAGAAAAAATGGGTTCTATAACCTGGTTACTCTGCTACCACTTTAATGGACACTTCTTTTTTCTTTTTTTATAATTATTAATAAAATAAAATGTTGAGATGGAAGAAGAGTTAACTGATTCTTGAACCGCCGAGTAAATATTAGTTTTTACCGTCGGCCTCTCTGTAAGCAACTTTCTTCATAAAAGGTTTCCGACGCGCTGCATGCACAATTTTTATAATTAGTTGATAGTAGTCTCAAATTAGTGTCAATGTCCTCTAATATCATGCTGAAGCGCACACGATTGGAACTAGTATTGACAACGAGAGGATAAGACTACAAATTCTTAGTACTTGCAAAAGTGATTTTAAGAATGTATAGTTAAAAAGTAAGAAATATTTACATAAAAAAAATATTTATCTTGACAATTTGTATAGTAACTTCCAAATAACTATTTTCAAACGAGGCTAACTTGCTCAGATTTAATTTCGTAAATTTGTTCATTCTTAATGCAATTGATGATTTTTGTCCAGGTTTATTTTTTGGTTCTTACATTGGACAACATATAGAATTAAACATAGTGATCTGATTGAAACAACCTGATACTACAAAATCCCAACAAAACAAAATTCAATTACTCTTCAGAAATATCAGTCAGAAAAGAAATTCATTGGAACGACAACTCGCGACAGTTAGCATTGATGACTTTAGTCCAAGATGTTATGATCACAAGTCATTGTTACTACATACTAGAAGACTTGTCATTGTCTAAAATTCCCACAAACATTACTCCGAACACAACCATTTAAGCAGTAGGGCACGAGTATCTTAGTCGCCTCCAACTTGTCTCTTCCACGAGTCCTCCACAATCAATTCATCAACTCCCCAATCTTCGTAACTGCATTGTACCAACATAAAAACCAATAGCTGTAGCAATAAAGAGAGGAAAATTAAGACTTTAACCCATAAGCAAATCTTACCTTCCATCAGGGAGGTAACGACGGATAGTGAATGGTATCTTTCTCTCTCGCAGTTCCTTCATTGCAATCTGAGATAAATGGCACAAACAAAGCACATGGGGTAAGAACAGGTTTATTAGGTTGATTGCTTCTTGGAAAAAAAAGGTAAGAAATAGAGCTACAAAAGTACTATCTTAAATCTAATATACAGAAAATAGCCACGAGTTCAACTACAAATTTTTCAATTTAATGATATTTAAAATTAACTTACTAGTCATCAATTAGAATAGTCTGGTGAACTGTAAACAGCTCTTTCAATTCAATTCATTAGACACAAATCCATTTGATTTCTTCTAATATAGAAAAGAAAGAACTAAAATACATCTTGGAACACCTAAAGAACAGTGTAGAATGTCATTCCACAGTTCCCCATTTAAATTTAAGTACGCTTTAAAGCAAAGGTAATTTCAAAACAACAGCAAGGCAAGTATTAACATGCATCAAAATAGAGAATATGAGACTGATAACGATACACAGGTCCGACACAACACAACATGGACACACAATTTCTCAAAATAAATAGGATACCAAACATTGACTAAAAATATATATTTTTTTAAAAACCTTGTTTTGTTTTTGAATTTTTAAAATTTTTTGTGTAAAATTATGTATTTTGTTCACTTAAAAGGCTGGGCAAATCAAATCAGTACACGTATTTGTTCAATTCTCAAAAGAGTAAGGGAAGGGTCAAAGGGTCAAAATATCGTGTTGAATGGTGTAAAAGTTGAGCCTATATGTTTTAATTTAAATCAGAATTTGAGTAAAACGTCCCATTATTTTAACCTAAAATCGCGCTCACTTTAAAAATGTATTCACTTTCAATAAATTGTGTGAAATACAAAATACTTGAGTTCCACATCATTTCAGCAAGCTCCGCTCACCTCTCTCGGCCTCTCCATTTCCCTTCTACCCACTCCACTCTTCCCCACACTTCAATTATTTTCACCTCTAACCAGCATTGTTTGCTCCTCTGGCCTCTTTCTACTAGATAATCTTCTGCTCCTCCTAACAGATAAGCGTGTTTTGAGCCCCCTTTATTAAAACTCATTTCCCACAAACTCTTCTTTTACCACACCCAATAAAATAATTTTATTCGAGAACCCAAAGTTTTTCCTACTTTATCGATGGGAAAAATCCATGTTCAAGTCTTATTACCGAGTGTGAGTTGTCTGCACAAGTTAGAGTCCTCTCCTGTACGAACTTGGCATCACACTTTGGATATCGCCACCGGGATCGTTGAGGGGAGATGTAGCCGAGGGGAGATGTAGCCAAGGGGAGTTAAGCAGTGGTTTGTGAATCTATCATGCGCAAAAAGATGACTTTTACAAAATTTATATGGGGCTCAAACAGGGGCTAAATACCTCTCCCTTTTTCTAAATTTTGTTTTGATTCCTTTAATGTCACATCACGTCGACGACATGTCTGTCGTGAAAAAACAGAAAAAGGGGAACACGCCACATCTAGGTCTCCAACACGTATTGGACACTGACCCGTTGACTCCCGGGATGTCAGCACTTCCTAGTAGAGATCAATAAGACCAAGGTGTTTTTAGATATACATATGGTGAGAAAGAGTTATCTAGATTTAGTTAGTTTCCAGTAATTGGAATGATGTTATCTTTAGCATCAATTTCTGCTCTCTCATATATAAATCGTTATCTGCTCCATTAGCAAGTGAGAACACTGCCCTTCGACATCCTATGGCTCATTTTGAAGGTTCGACTTGAAATTTATAGTATTTATGACTTAAAAATAAGGGCAGTCAACATCTGCTAAATCAAATTTCAAGGGTGGGCAACAAGTACCAAACAAGGAGCCGGAGTAGCTCAGTTTGCTAGAGAACGCGGGCTAACCATGATTTTGGATGTTCAAGTCCTTCCCCTAGATTAATTGTTACTTACCAAAAGGCAGAGAAAGAAAAAAAAAAGTGCAACAATTGCGTTTCAAGGTCCTAATACTCGATAATTTCACTTTCGCATGCCCAGATTTTATAACTTCAAAATATATATATTTAAGGATGTGATCTCACAAGTAGCATCCGTTCAGTTACATGGCTTCTAATTTCAAAATCAAAGGGAAGTAGAAAATCCAAATTAACAGGAAGAAAAAGAGAGAATGCACAATAACCACATCGATGTTTTCTCATTCATGAACAAGATCAATAATTTTACCTCAAGAGGATCAGTTTCACCCTCCAATTCAACCATGACAGGAGCATTCATGCTGCACAGCCACAAAATTTCCCAAGTTAAACAAAACTCATTACATCCATGACTAACACATTGAAGACCATAAACTCCAAAATCACAAAGCACCTAATCTGCAAGGCACGAGTGCCCAAAATCCTCGCACGCTCGTATTTCGTCATATACTTGGACGTTTTCCGAGGGCGTTCCGCTGGTTCTTGTTCCTGTTTATCTTCCCCCTCACCTTCAAAAGCATCTGGAGCATCCTCGTTGTTATTGTTCTCCTCTTCCACCTCTGCCCCTTCCTATCAATTTCCACACCCCAGTAAAGTCCCTCTTCCATCAGGGGGGTAAAGGGACCTAGAAAACATTGTAAAGCTATAGTTATTAGAAAGCAAGAAAGTTTCTTACATCGAGCTCAGGCTCCATTGGCTCATCTTCGTATCTGCAAAAAAAGTAAGGATCTTTGTTATTTAAAATGTAAACCCTAAAAAGCCTAGGTCTAAAAATTGGTTTAATTTCTCTATGGAAAAATTGATAGTAAGTGTGAGAAAATTGAACCCTCCGTCCATCTCATAGTCCTCGTCAGCCATTTTATGATGCTTTTCCTTCTCCGCCTCCCTCGCCTTCTTTCTGACTTACTAGTCTTCTTGCTCTGGTTATATAACTTGCATGTATTCGTATGTTGCCAGGTGTTTCTAGTGGGCTGGACCTATTGCATAGATTCGGGTCCCGTCCAATTTGAATTGGACAATATATCTAAAGGATTAGTGTTGGATATGGTTTTGATAGGTTCGGTTCTGAAAAACGAATCGAACCAAAATTTTCGAATATTTAATAAATGAAATTATTAGGTCCAAATATAATTATGAAATTGTTCGGGTTTGGGTTCGAGTTCGATTTGTTTTGATTCTGTTCGATTTCGTACCATAATTAATTTTTTTAACATTTACAATAACACTACATAAATACAATTAGTGACATATTCATTCGTAGTTTCGATGGACAGTTGGAGAGGGGAAGTTGAACTCGGCAGTCGGCGACTTGGATTTGGGCATGTAGGTGTAAGTTTTCAATTTATCAAATGATTTGAAGTTAGTGGACCTGTACTTATCGAATGAAAGTATGAAATTGGAAAGTGAATGATAAAAACTTAAAAATGCATAGTTTTTGAGCTAACAATGAAATTAATAATTGGGAAAAAAATAAAACAAAAAATTGAATTTAAAAATTGGGTTGGGCTGGATTGGGCTGAGCTAACTATGCATGGACTTGGTTTGGGAGTTGGAGTATTAATCATTAAATTAGTTAATTTGTTTAGAAAAAAATAAAATAATTTAATTAACTCAATATAAAAATCTTAAAAATTATTTAGATTCGATTCTTGTCTAGAATCGAGAACTGAACCGAATCGAATCGAACCGAACATCGATTCTCGATTCAAATACTCTTTCGAATATTTAATTTATGAAGAATCGCTCGATTCAGTTTGAATTCGATTCGATTCGATTCGATTCGATTCGATTCGAAACTTTTGGACACCCCTATTTAAAATGAGACGAGAATTGTGATTTTACACCTACTCTCTCTCCTCAATTATTTCCTGAACTATTATTTCTCTCATCAAATACACACAGTCCATTTTCTCCCATTATTGTCTACTCTCATAATTTTATGTGGCCCTAATAAATAACTTTTTGCAGCGTGTCAGTATGTGTCGGTGCGTGCTTTTGGAATATAATATTCGACTAATTGATCAAGAAGCTGAGCGTGGTCCACATATTTTATTGTTTAAGCTTTCTGAATTAAAATATCTGCCTTTGTGTCGTACGCATAGCAATTTTCATTTTCACTCTTCTACTCATTTTCAATCATACATTTTATAATAAGATAATATTTTTCGTCACATTAATAACTTTTTCTCTTTTTATAATCACACATTCTCAATCAATCTATGATTCCATAATATATCCTTCCAAAATAATGTGACTCAAACACAACCTAAGTTAAAATTAATATAATTTTAATTATATATTTTATGGAATTCACAATTTTTCAACCATACATTTTATCAAAATCTAGTAAAAATTCAATTTTAATCTCTACTATTAGTCCATGTCTGGTTTTATTTTATAAAATTATTTTTAGTCACACGTTTTATGAAATTCACTATATTTAGTGACTTTAAAATGACATATTTTATCAACTGTTATCAAAATATAGAGGGTGTTTGGTAGAGATTAAAATCAGATTAAAATTGAAAATATAGTCGTTATTGTTGACTTTTATTAGACGGGTGGGACTCAACAACGGTCATATTTTCAATTTTA
>CAIGRL010064411.1:0-10418 GCA_903798325.1 Fraxinus xanthoxyloides | reverse complement strand
ATTTTATTTTTATTTTTTTTTCTAGTCTGGCCTAGGCGCTTTTTTACTCCTAGACCTGCCTAGTCCGAAGCTTGGCCTTCACGATTCACCACGGATTACACTTTTTAGAACATTGGGATAAACAAATCCACTTATATTTTTTATCTGATTTTTTTTTTTTAATTACATTATCTGATATTTCTTTGTGTTTATGATTTGCAGATTAAAGGTTGAGTAACTTCGATCTTTCATCAGCGTTTCCATCGATTAGGTTTTCTGTAAGTCGATCAAATGCCAAGATCAAGGTAACCTTATAGTCTGGGAATGCTTTCTTGTGCAATAGTGCATGTTATTTTATTTCTTTTGATCAATTCATATTTCATGGATCAGAGGAACAGAAATGCCGCAAAGGCAATCTCCCCGAGCAGTACCACTTCATCTGAGGACATCAAGCTCTGAATCTGATCCACCACATCATCGTTCTGCTGATCGGAGCACAAGATTGACAGATGGTCGATCCCCACGAGGTTCTTATTCCGATCCAATGAACCAAAAGAAACTTGGAACCCGCATTGCAGATTTGGAATCCCAGCTTGGCCAAGCACAGGACGAGCTTAAAAGCCTGAAAGACCAATTAGCCTCAGCTGAGGCTGCGAAGAAAGCCGCTCAAGAGCAACTCGAGAAGAAATCGAAGAAACAGAAAATGGTCTCTGAGCCAGTGGAAATCCAGGAAAAACACTCTACCCCGGCTCAAGAACAATTCGAGAAGAAATCTAAGAAACAGCAAATGGTCCCTGAGCCTGTTGAAATCCAAGAAAAACACTCCACACCAACTGAAAATATAGCATCAAACAAAAAGGAAGGTGCTGTTGCTGTTGTATTGTCTGAGGAAAACCAGCAGGAAACTGATGTCTTTGAAGTACCGGTCGAGAAAGCAAGTGTTGAATCCAAGACTGAACTGAGCCTACCTTCTGATCAAGATGAACTCAAACCGAAAGCAGTCAGCTTATCAATTGAATCAGTAACCATGACGGAGCCAGAAAAGCTATCATTTGACGAAGTAGCCTTGAAGAACGATGAGATAACCACATTAAAGGCCAAACTAGAGGAGAAGGAAAAAGAACTAGAAGTATTTCGCCAAGAAAATGAAGGTTTAAAAATCGAGATAAATGAGAAGTTGTTGGAACTTTCCTTGGCTCAATCCAAGGGAGAGGAAATGACTTTCAGGTTGAATCAAGTTGAACAAGAGCTGGAGACAAGCAAAACCAATGTTCTCCAGTTAAATGAGAAGCTAGAAACTACGGAAAGAGTGAAACAGGAATTACAAGCTGAAATGAAGAAGCTTCATATGCACACCGAGCAATGGCGAAAAGCAGCTGATGCTGCAGCATCAGTTCTAGCTAGTGGTGGGGAAATGAATGGCAGAAGACTCTCTGAGAGGTGTGGATCAATGGACAAACACCATGGTAATGTGTTAGAACCTGTTGGTGGATATGCCGGTTATGTGGGTTCACCTGGGCTAATTGATGACCCGGATGATGTTTTTGGGAGCGGAAAGAGGAAAGGTTCTGGCATTAGAATTTTTGGAGATCTGTGGAAAAAGAAGGGCAACAAATAGAAATCTTAAACCTGTTTTTCATTTTATGTTTTGGCTAGGGAAAAAAATGGTTGCTTACCATTTGTAGTTGTTGTAGTACTTTAATTATCTCGACTTCGTTAGTATTTGATGCTCAGGACTCGAAGCCATTCAGAATATCTTGTACTTGTTAAACATCTATTCTCTAGTCTTTTACTGCATTCTTCATACTTCTTGCTAAGGTCGAACGAATATCTCCACTATAACATGAACCTCTACCAATATCTCCTTTAACACTATCCTGCTCGTCTTTTCAACTGTACTTCTTTGTGTTGTGATTACGTTATAAAGTACAAAACTGGAGAATTTTCAAGAGGGTTTGTCACGGAAGACAAGTTCACTTTCCGATCTACTATTGGGAGCCTCGATCAAAAACTGAGTCTTGTTTTCGAGTGTGGAACAAATATTTAAGGTTACAAAACTGGAGAATTTTCAAGAGGGTTTGTCACGGAAGACAAGTTCACTTTCCGATCTACTATTGGGAGCCTCGATCAAAAACTGAGTCTTGTTTTCGAGTGTGGAACAAATATTCAAGGTTGCACCTAATAGTGGAATATTTGGGATGAAGGAAGTGTGGCAAGTTCTTGCGTGCGGCAACTTGGAGGATGAGCGATGCAATGATTCTTGTACTGTGAATCAAACATGAAAAGATGTGATCCCAGAGCATAAATTCGTAGGAAAATGCTAGCAAAGCCCAAATTTGTATATGAAATCTGGTAAGGGAGCCATTATTAGGGGAAAAAATGTTCACACCACACCTTTGTTAAAGGTTGATCAATAGGGACTACAGATTGATTTTACTTGATATCAGCATTGGTGGCAAGAAATTGAAACTTTAACAAGGCACATTTACTAAAATCATCTAAAAAATATAGAAAGAAGTACATTTCATACTGTTTCCCAATGATGAATTCTCTTACCAAACATTCAAATATGAAATTTGGTCAACACATGTCTTTCTTGAACTTGGATCAAAATATGCATAATTTAATGAATTTACTTGATATCAGTATTAAATGACGAATATTGTTATGTAAACAATGTACATTTATAAGAGGATGCATTATTGATTCAGATTCTTCCCACAAAAGAAATTATTCTCAATTGTGAAACTCATTTATAAGGCGCTATTTTGTTCAATTCAAAAATGAACAAAGAGTCGTGAGAATAGAGATTCCAAGAGGTCTTCTTTAAGAGCACCCAACAAGGATTTAGAAATTTTCGAGTGTGACATTTTATTTGACGCCCTTCAGCCGTGCTCGCCTTACTAATTCCTAAAAAAAATGTTGTTTCTGTGGTTAATTCTTAATTTATTTATTTATTTTTTGCACTGAGAATGGAGCAAAAACAGCACACCAGTTCAAAGCGCATTGAGCAACAATAAAATCCAGGGAAAAAGAAATTCCGTTGCCGGGACTTGAACCCGGGTCTCTCGGGTGAGAGCCGAGTATCCTAACCAACTAGACTACAACGGATTTGTGTTAGGTTATTTAATATATCTATATTAAAACTATAAATAACCCTCAACCTGAAATTAAAGACATTTTTAGTCAATAATTCATAAACTTAGACAAGTTAACTTTAGGTTTTATTTTATATATAAATTCCTCATATTTGAGTTTGAAAAATATTTTTTTAACTACACTTTCGACCCCGACAATGATCCATTAGTCGAATTAGTGACTCACTAACCCAATACTTCAAGTGGGTGCTAGTCGTTTCGTTTCAAAAAATTATATTGCTACATGTACATTAAGTTTGACAATTTAAATAATTAATGGCTCAAATTTTGACTCATAATAGAGTGTCAAACTTGTTGCACAACAAACTTAATTCTTCCAAATATTATATCTACCATGTATAAGAGTTCAATTCTCATGCCATTGTTTGGTTCAGTTAAAAAATCTGATTAAAATTTAAGTTAAAGTTAATAATTAATTTTAACATATATCACAAGATTCACAATTATTCAATCATATTTTTCATCAATTTTTATCAAAATCAATTAAAAATCTTATTTTTATCTAAATTGAATCATGTCATATATACTCATCATTTATTTTTTTATTTCAAAGAAATAATGGTATCTTATACTAGGTGTGTTGAATAAGAACAATGGCAGAGGTACAGCCTTACCCCATCTCTGACATACATTCTTTCAAAATTCATTTTCAACTATACATTTTTTAATAAAATAATATTTTTCATCACATCGATAACTTTTTCTTACCTTTTAACCAGATATTTTTCATAATATCACTATTTAAAATATATTACTTTCTCAATACTATCCATCCAACACACCCTTGGTTCATAGATTATTTACATATATAAATTTGGCGAATTTTCATTTGTTCGTGACAATAGGCACACGAATCGAGCAAAGTAGATCAATGGGCCGTAAGAGGCTGATTGGTCCACGTGGTCAGTCCATGGTCGAGGTTTCAGTCATTTGACTCGCTTTTTGAGCCTGCCAATGTAAAAGAGTTGTACTTTTCAATCTGTTTCACGTGCTTATTTTTCAGGTTTAGAAGCACTGATTTCGTAAAACTTTAAGCTCACATTGTTAAGGAAATTGAAAATTTGAAACCATGGGCCATGATATATCTCCAAGACTCTTAACTACCTAACAAAAAGCTAATGAATTTGTGAACACATCAAATAATTACTCGACGGGCTTACTAGATAAAAATCTTATTAATCGGATGATAACTTCGAACTACACGTCAACATCTTTAGTTAAGTATAAAAATAAGGATGAGAATAGGTCGATCCCATCACCCATTCCACTATCCCAATCCTAACGAGGAGGTAAAAGGGCCTTGGAAATCAGATTCGGGATCATGTTCACTATCCCTAAACTATCTCCAACCAAGGAGTAGCGATTTTGCCCTGAATCCGCATCGACCGCCGGGATTGGAAAGGAGGGGGCGGATTTTATAACCATCCTACAAGTTAATAAATTAATTTTCATAGAAATCTATTTTATTTGTTGATAGAGAAAATTTTAAACTTGTGTTTCTATGTAAAAAAAAATTAAAAAAATACACAAGTTTAGAAGTAACTTTCACTTTCCTTTTTTCTTTTTAACATGCTTAGCTATTGAAATGTAGAAAACGTCCATGTTTTATCCGTTTTAATGCTTATGCTTACAAATCCAAGTCAATGACCACTCAACTTTAATTGTAGCAATTCAGGACATTTGATAAATGACTCTGATGCATTCTAGACAAATTTACATTAATTATTTCGATATAGACTTGTTATCTCGTAACTAGTATCGATTAATGAGATATATTAAGAATTTTTCATGTTTACGTTAAAATATTACGAGGTGGTAATACTTCAATTTTTTTTTTCTTTTGACGGGTATGTTTTCTTTGAATTTGGAAATTCGAGGACCAAATTGAGAGTTATGAATAGTTCGCAACGAACATAGCTCGTGTACAAATGCTTCGATTCTTCTAATGTTGTCATAGTATGAGAAAGAAAGACAAACAAAGCAAAAGAAAATACAAACTTTACCATCTTTGGTAAACTCGATCAACTATTTAGAAACCCCTATAAACGAGTACTTTGCATTTTGTTAACGAAATAACCCTATATCGAAACATTACGATGCTGCAATTTTCTCAAATAGGCCCAACCTATTATCGGCCAATCTCGACTTATATGCAGATTTCTTGTACTCGTACCACGTAAACTCCTTGTACAAACTATCTTCTCCTTTCATCAATGAAGGCAATGGAGCTATTTTTTCGCTCAACGGCGGTCCACCAAAATAAATCATCGAAAGCCTCGATTTTGAGCTATTTGCCATGACCCTGTGTCGTACGCTCTTAAACCTCCCATTAGTCATAACCTGTCGAAAACACACACATAAACACAAACACGATATTTAGTGTAAAAAAAATATCCATCGAAAACCAAAAAAGGAAGTGAAAGCAACGTGACTTAATGAGTGATAAGGAGAAGGGACTTTTAATACCCTTGTGTTAAAGGAATCTATCAAGATTCGAGTAATCATTTCTCGACCAATAGGGGTCCATTATGAAAGGAACCAACAAAATAATTTGCAATTAATGTGAATAGTGCGTAGAAGAGTCTATCATCTAATACATGTACGTGGATTACTATTCGTGGGGCTAAAATATTCTCTAGGGTGGTCGTTGTACCTGTAACGAGTCACCAACATTAATGAAAAATGAAGTCTGATCCGGTGGGATGGATATCCAATTCCCGTCTTTCAACGAGATTTGGAGGCCAGATATGTTGTTCGATCTCAAAACCGAAATGATTTGAGGATCAGTATGTTCTCCAAATCCAATCAAATTCGTTTCTTGATGAAGCTCAGGGCATGGTGGGTAGTGATTGAGCCTAAAAACAGAGTCACTCTCTTCATCCATCAAAAGTTTACTAAAAACATTCCTTGGTTGGATTTTCAATCCATCAGCAAGCATTTCAAGAATCTCATAAGCCATTTTCTTGACTGCTGACACATAATCATTCACTGCGCAACTGCGAAATACACAACAGAAATCAAGTAAGTAAAGAATATGGAGAGTTTTTGCTCGACTCTGATTTATAACGTACCGAAATTTCTCTGCAGCTTCACCGAAGATGGCTGAAAACTTCTGGTAATTTGCTTCATTACTCGTGGTTAAAAGTATGTACTCGACCCAACCCACATCGCTATTGGAGCCTATGTTCTTATTCCCATAGCCAAAAGGGTCAAGAGGGCCTGCTTTTTCTTTCTCAGAGAGTGGCAGGGAGAAAAACTCAATGGCTTCTGATTCTAATCTGGTTATGAATTCAGTTGGGACAGCGTGATTGATTAGTTTGAAGAATCCAAATTCTTCGCAGGCTTTAACGATGAGAGTTTTGGAATCGGGTTTCGATAGGTCAATTAATGGGACTTCAGGGAACAATGTGGTGGCTGTACAGAGGTGCTCCATTGCTGGTTAACTTGGCTTCACAGTACCTGGTTGCCTATATTTATAGCATGCTGGAGAGAGAGAGAGAGAGAGAGAGAGAGAGAGAGGTTGACTAAGAATATTAACTGACAGTAACCAAATTGAACCCTCTTTGGCGCACGGCAATATTTTTTTTACAGGTGTACAGACAACACACATGAACGGTCTACGTAATTTTTTTTTTCAATACATGTGAGGCCCGGTCCCATCCCTTGTGAGTGAATAAATCCTCTCTACGTATGAGGATTTATTCAACCAAATTATGTCACCAATGCTACTCACGGCTGCAGACAGGATTTGAATTGCGTCCACAGCTGACTTGGTTGCGATGCAAATCTTAATCTTTAAGGAAAATGTCAGATATGAAATTTATTGGTAAAGTGCATTAACACACGTGACAGTTGGTCCTTTCTTCGTTAGCTGACGAAATTTGACAATTCAATGTTATATACAGGCCGACCTTGAAATTTAGTGTACCCGTACAATATTTTAAAATGATGTTTCTTTCATAAAATTAAAAAATATATCTTGTTGACCTCGAAAAATATAACTTAAACGTGAATAATAGATATCGGGCCCACTCATCCCAACTCAAGCAAAGACTAAAACTCATGTACCGAAGCATCGTCTGAAGCGCTACATAAGAAATTATTGAAGAATACACAAGAAAACACTCAAGAGGAATACTTTCAAGAAAACTTCTGGCTTGTTCTATATCTGTTAATTTGATCATAAGTTATTTACACTTTGTTGATGATTGCTTGTTAGTGCAATCATTCTAGTCACTACTGTCGGTACTCGAACACTTTTGTTTCGCGTCGTAAAACATATTTCATGTTCACGTGTTATCCCTATCTCATCGGTACTCTGGTCAAAACGCGTCAAAACTGGCTTGAGTTGGCGTGAGTGAGACCGACATCTATTGTCCATGTTTGCATTACGTTTTTCGGGGTCAACATATTTCAATAATATTTTTTCATTGCAAGATTATTAAATTTAAATACTGTTTATTTTTTAAATGTTGTAAATAAGAAAAGTATAGGTAAAACTCAAAAGCGTCTCCTAAACTTCATCAAAATTCATATGGCATCGACAAAGAATCATTCAAACCACTAAACCCTTCGTGACATTCCTCATGAGCAAATCTTGAAATCAGAAACATTAAATACCGCATGTAAACCTTGAAATGTAATAAATCATGTAATCTTCTCAGATTTCTAGAACCAAACTCACTAATTAAACTTTCGTAATCAATAAGTTCTAACAAATCTTGTTCAACAGATATGAAAATTAAGCCATTCAATCGCTCTTGTAACATGACTAATCGTAAATAAGATTTTATTAACTTCAATTTTGAAAAACTTCTTTCGGCGGATTCATACAACAGTAACAAGAATTGTCAATAATATTCTACAAATAATAAATGTATTCGGAAAGCAATCCAATCTTTTCAAATAAGACAATTTATCAAAAGTTATCTTTATTTCTTTTCGTAAAAAATTTCGTAAACTGTTTATCTCTTAAATCAAATCTTTATCTTCAATGTCAAGATGATCACAACATGCTTTCAAATTAGCATCATCCAATGAGTTTAACTTATCAGAAGAAAATATAATCCATTTTTTTCACATGAATTGAATTGATTGAACCTTTATTCAAGTGATTTAATTGCTTGATCTACTGTACAAAGGAAATAATTGGTTTTGAAAGAATGTTCAGGTCATGTTCGTCCTCTACAGTAGCATTGTCATGAAAAAATTTCTTCCTACGAATTATACTTTTTCTTTTTCCCTCATATTATTTAAGCGACTATACTATTCAAGAAAATCAGTCAGTCGCATTACTCTTAGCTTTAGTATCTTATACAATTGCATATCATACCAAATCAAACACATACAATTAATAAAAAAAAAATTCATAAATGAAATTAATTAAGCACAACATATTGAAATTATCTATGAAGGAACCTAAACCATGTGAATCATTTCTCTTACTTTAATAAAAATGTTTTGGCATGATACTCAATTAGGAATAAGAAATACAATAATGTTAAATGAAAATCATTATTTTTCTATTTACAACATCTTTTTTATAAACATTGTTTCCTTTAACTTAACATAATAATTAAAATTTTAAATTTTAAAAGTATTTTAATTATATAATTATACATATATATACACATAACAATTTTTTTTAGTGTCCCTACAATGTTAAGGTCCCTTGCGGTCGCTCAATTCGTGCACCCTCAAGGTCGTCTTTGATTATAACGAGTAAACATATGCTTAATTATTGGCAATTTATAAAAAAAAATGTACACGTTTTAGACATTGAGGAAAAAAAAAAAATGAATAAAAGATTATGACTTGTACGTAAAAGAGTGTGATATCCATGGTGATGTTAGATCCACGTTAGATTTTTTGGGTCCACCCATTAATGCATATACATATCTGATATATGCACATATTCTATATTTATACAAAGACGTGGATGTCTTTAGTATAAAGACTACTATTTTTAGGCATTGTTTGAGGACAATGATTAGATTGGCCAAATTGTTATTGTCACTTTGACCAAAATATTTGCATTTTTAGGTAGGGATATTAATATAACTCGTCGGCTCGAGTGGCTTCTAACTCGACTCTAAAAAAATTCGAGTTAGGTTGGCTCGTGGCTCGAGCTGAGCCCCCATTTTGGGGGCGTCAGCTCGAACCGACATAGCCCGTGGCTCGTTATGGGCCCGTGTCACTGGCTATTTTCGACCATTGAAGAGCCTGGGGGCGTCAGCTCGAACCGACATAGCCCGTGGCTCGTTATGGGCCCGTGTCACTGGCTATTTTCGACCATTGACGAGCCAGCTCGAGTTTTAAAAAAGAATTAAAAAATACAGCTGCTTGCAACCACAACGCATGCAGCGTCATCAGTCACATCTGTTTTTATTTATTTTCTTTATTTTTTTAAATTTTTTTTTAACTTTAGCTGTATTTTTTATTCATTAATATTTAGTTATTATTTATAATATGTATAAATTGTACAAATCTTAAATTCATTAAAAATTAGATTTATAACGAATTAAAAAAATTGAATTTTTGCTCGGCTCGGACCAATAATAGCCTGAACCATTTTTACTCGAGTCGAACTCGAGTTTCGACTCGTGGCTTGACACGTTGACACCCCTATTTTTAGGCATTGTTTTGAAGACATGGATTAGATTAGCTTAATATCATTGATACAAACCTTTGAATTCTTAACTAGTAACCAAGCAAGAACGGTGGATGCTTCTTTATATATATTGGGACAAAACATACTTGCATCTCAACAAACCTTAATTTCTCAACTAATTAAAAGAAGATTTCGTTTTTTTCTTTCAAACTAAGTTACACAATAAGGTGCAACCTATGTAAATTTTTATTCTTAAGATAATCTCAACCGTATAAACTACAAATACGATGATTTTAAACTAAATTGAGTTTTGAACATGACACGAAATATTTATTTATTTTGTAAGTCATTTGTTCTCATTCATTAATCTTAAAAAAAAATATCATTTTTCCTTTTCCCTTGATGGTAGTTGACACCAACGAATATGATATTTGTTCATTTTATAAATTGTTCATTCTCGTCCAATAATTTTAAAATATATTTTTCACCTTTTTCCTTGATGGGGTACCATACACCTGTGGCGAATTTAAGGGGGTCAGCCCATATAAATTTTTTCTTTATAAATTTGTGTTTTTGTACCTATTTGTTCGACTTAATTTTTTTTTTCTTTTAATTCAATTCTGGATTCGTCCATGATAGACACCAACCAACCAAGATTTGAGTACCAAAGC